>JAURVB010002012.1:0-84564 GCA_033002965.1 Piper betle
GCCTGTCACACTACCGATTTGTAAGGAAATCTACAAACAAAAACATTAAAACAGAAAAATATCTGTTGGAACAGCTTGGAGCATCTTCGGCACACATGTAACCTGTATGCATCTACCATCCTAATCACCAAGAGTTAGCTCTGATACCAATTCTGGTATCAGAGAACATATGCCAAGAGTTGGCTCTAATACCACTTCTGTAACACCCCATTCCGGTTCGCCCTTGAACCAACCCGGATGTGTCACCGGTGACCAAACCGTTCGCTAATCTACTTGATTCGGTTAAGCCAACCCGGATCTACTCTCGGCGTCTGAGGATGGTGATGCAACATGCACAACATGAATGAGATGCTTGGGTTCTAACGTGGTCCTATATGTAACATCCCCATCCGGTTTACTCTCAACCCGGACCAGAACTG
Source organism: Piper betle (assembly GCA_033002965.1). NCBI lineage: Eukaryota > Viridiplantae > Streptophyta > Magnoliopsida > Piperales > Piperaceae > Piper > Piper betle. Next base: position 420 of record JAURVB010002012.1, read on the forward strand.
TTACAAAGGATCGAACTAATCGTAAACCGATTAAGTTGGTTGACCCAAAACCTAAACGGCTACGACATAACCCTCTTGATGTCTCAAGATGGAGCATGCCGCTAATGCGCAAACAATATATGAATGAGATGCAAAACCCTCACACGATACTACGTGAATGTCATGATGATAGCCACACACAAAAATAATTAAAATAGCAACAAATTCATAAAACCTGGAATAAAATGGACAGAGTCTCCCCTAAAAGTGCAATAAGGGGATGACTTGTTAAAATACAGCACTATATAGTATATATATAAAACAATAATTTATATCCCAATAGAATTCAAATCATCCACAATATTGTAATTGGCGTCTCACCCACCTGCAATTCATACTTGTAACGACCCGCCATTTTTCACGATATTGTGGGCCTTGCTGGCTAGGTATTACTCGAAAATTTAAAAAAAACCAACCCTATATCAACCAATCCTAATCGGACCAGCTATTACTTAAAAGGTTACATGAATAATATGACGCAAATAAGTCTAGCATTTCTAACTCTAAAGAACTTATTTTCAAATGCAATGCATGAAGTAATTATCCCACAGTCTTGGACCGTTTCCCATAGCCACATTTATAACACAAGAAAAGTAAAAAGTGAAGTCCGCTTATTAACCGTTCACCACCTGCGTTGGTAGAAAAACCACCCTATCGTCTCTTAGTCTTTAGGTCCAGCTTCTAACCTTCGGAGGCAATTCCGTGTTAGTGATTAACCACTAAGCTATATAATTAAATAAAACAAGTCCATAAACTCCCTATCATTATCAACAATATTGGCACTTGTGACCATTCCAATATGTCCATTTATTAGCTGATGGTTCAATCCACCATGTCCATTAGCTGGCTGATGGGTCAGTCCACCATGTCCATCTATTCGGTGATGGGTCAGTCCATCTTGTACGTTACCGGCTGGCGGGTCCAATCTGCCATGTCCGTTATCGGCTGGTGAGTCCAAGCCACCATGTCCATTAGTTGGCTGATGGGTCAGTCCACCATGTCCATCTATTGGCTGATGAGTTAGTCCACTATGTCCGTAATTAGCTGGCGAGTCCAATCCGCCATGTCCAATTTATTGGCTGATCGGTCAATCCATCATGTCCATACAAGTAGTGCCTCCAAATCTTCAGGGCAAAAACTACTGCTGCCAGTTCCATGTCATGGGTTGCATAATTTTGCTCATGAATCTTCAATTGACAAGAGGCATAGGCCACTACCTTACCTTCTTGCATAAGGACGCATCCTAAACCCAACCGAGACGCATCACTAAAGACTACGAATCCTTCATTACCATTTGGCAGGGTCAAGACTGGTGTTGTTGTTAAACTCTTCTTTAGAGACTGGAAACTATCCTCACACTTACTACTCCATTCAAACCTGACCCCCTTCCTTGTGAGTTTGGTCATCAGCCGTAAACCAAAAGTCGGTCAGACGTGCGTTTATATACGAGAATAGTTTTTCTAGAGACGGGGAGTCTACACTTAATTTCGTCTGAACCGTCCATTTATATAAATAGCCCACATCAAATCCTAAAAAGATTACTTAAACCTCACCACTCCTCCCTCCCTCCCTCCCACTCCCGTCGCCGTCTCCCCCTCGCCGCCTGCCGCTCCCTCCTTGCCTCCCTCCCACCCCCGTCACTGCCTCCCCTCCCGCCCTCCCTGCCGCTCCTTCCCAGTGCTTTCGGTTCTTCCCACTACTTTGAGAAGATAACAGGAGCCCTCTCAAAGCCTACCTTGCTGCTAAAGCATCACCAGGAAGCTTGAGGAGAATCGCTACCTTGCTGTCACGAAGGACCATACGACCACCATTGCTGCTGCATGCCGGAGGATTGCCGACTTGGAGTCATCATTGCCCATTGCTGCTTTGCTCGTCGGCAATCCTTTGGAGTGTCGTTGCTGCCTGCTGCCAACACCTTGCGTCCTTGGAGTGTCGCCGCTGTTGCCGCTAGAGTGGTCTCACCAAGTTGTCCAATCGAAAAGGAGGAAGTCCAGCCGGAGCCTTGCTGACCGATGCCTTGGGGTGTCGTTGCAGCTGCCAAGGAGAGGGGTACCTGTTCGTCCTTGCCCAATAACTGGAGTGCCTCAATCAAATTTGCTGCCCTTGCTGGTCCCTCGCCAAAGCCAGAAACGGGGAGGGCAGGGAGGGGGTGGCAAGTAAGGGGCGGGGCAATAGGGAGGGCGGGAGGGGAAGGCGGGGGCAGAGTGGGAGGGAGGGAGGGGTGAGGTTTAGGTTTTTTTAAGGATTTAACTTGGGTTATTTATATAAAATAAACGGTTCAGATCAAATTTGGCATTCCACCGTTCTTTATTTATATCTATATATATATAATAATATATATGTTGTATATATACATAGTGTCGTGTATTTTTCTAAACGTATAGAGGTCATCTCATTACAAGGATGACCCAAATTTATTTCATTTAAAATATGATCTCGACTATACTTGTAATTGGACGGCCCTGACATTAAGGTGTGTATATAAATATATATATATATATAACTGTTATTCTACGCTGGGGTAGGGTAGTTTTTTTGCACCACGGGTTATTCTGGGCCGTCCGATTAGACGGCTCAGATCTATTGGTTTAAAAAATAGAAAAAATACGTCGTCAGTGGACTCATTGGCCGTGGTCAAATCTGGCCGCCAGAGAGGGTGAGGGGGGGCAGAGGAGGGGGGGAGCGAGAGGGGGTTGGGCGAGCGGGGTGTAAGTGGGGGAGCGAGGGGCGGGCGGAGGAGGTGGGCAGAGGGGGAGGGGGCGAGGGGGAGTAGGGCCGCCATGAGGGGGTGAGGAGGGGGCGGAGGAGGTGGGCGGGGGCAGCGAGGGGGGCGGGTGGAGGGGGTGGGCGGGTGGAGGGGGCAAGGCAGGGAAGGGCAGAGCCGACCACGGCCATATCCGAAGCGAGGTGACCTGATCTGGCCATGGCCGGCCCCTCGCAACTGCCCCTTCCCCCTCGCACCATGCCGCTCCGCCCACCCCCCTCTCGCCCCCTTCCCTCCCCCTGCCTCGGGCCCAACTCCGCCACCCGCACCCCTCCTCCCAGCCTACCCAGCTCTAGCTTCGCGGCCCCCTGCCCTCTCACCCTTGCCCTAGCTCTGCCGCCACCTGCCTCGCCCCATCCCCTCCCAGCTTGCCCGACCCGGCCCCCCATCCCCCAGCCCCGCCTAGACGGTCGTGGCCGGAATCCAGCCGGCAAAAGAGGGGGAAGATAATTTTTTTTTATCTAATATGGGCTGTCCAGGCAAAAAATTTTTTCTACCCCTCATTTAAAAAAATATATATATATATATATATATATGAATAAAAAGGGTGGGTGTGGTATAACAGAGCCACCTTAACTGTGCTTCACTTTTATCCCTGCCATTGGAACTACCCAACGGCGTAAGGGTGGACCACGTTGCTCGTTCTCCATCTCGCATGAGCCGCCCCCCACATCATTCCATCCCATTTTTCTTCTCCAATAAATCCCCCGCCATTTTGCCGCCATCACCACCGCAACTCCAACACCTTCCCCTTCGCCTCACCATTGTTGGCGCCATGGCCATGGTCGCTCCAGTACCCCAAGTCCTGCCCATGGTGAACGTCAACAAGCTTAGCCATGGGATCTTCTCCATTTTGGCCGCCGGCTCCGACCACGGCGATCTCCTTGTCTCCCTCCTCTTCACCCACGGCCCCGAGGCCAGCCCCTCTTTTCTGCCGCCGACGCTTCCTCGTCGACCTCCCCAGCCCCTGCAAGAGCCGGTTCAGCCTCATCTGCCGCCGAGGGGGCTTAGCAGGCTGGGTTGTCGCCAAGTCCATCTTCACCTTCTCCCCTGGCCTCTCCCTCGCCCTTGTACGCTCCCACCACCACCACCTCCTCGTTCCACTCCACCCTTATATATAATGGCGCGTTCCCTTGTTTGATGCAGCAAACAAGCATGCAGGAAGCTGCCCAAGGGGAGCTTGCAAATGCAAGGGGGGAGCAACAGCTGCTCCAACCTAGAATTACCCATACCCCCAACAACAACAACAACAGAGAAGAGGAGTATGAGAGCAGATGTGGGAGTGATAACATGGAAGGCTTCTCCGGGGACGATCTAGACGCCGACCACCCGCCCAGAAAGAAGCGCTGCCATCCAAGAACTTGAATCGTATAGATATATTTACACATATACACATACATACACATATAATCTCTCCCGCCTTCATCATCATGGTCATATATAATATTAACCAAGTTTTTTCTTTTTTGTAACTTTCAGATTGTTCAAAGAATGCTCGCATCCAGACGAAAAGCAAAGGGCGGAGCTGAGCAACAGGCTGTGCTTGGAGAGCCGGCAGGTCAAGTTCTGGTTCCAGAACCGCAACACCCAAATGAAGGTACTGCAAAACCTCATTTCTTTCGAGCTTATCGTTGTTTCAGACGTTTTCAACCGATTCTTCAATCTCATTTCTATTTCTCTATTTAAAAAAAACGAAAGACAATGTTGTGAATCATTTCATTTGACTTTGGTGTCACTGTATAGTTTTTGTTGTATTTAAAATTTTCATTTTTTTTAATGTTTTGATCAGACTCGATTGGAGCGCACGAGAACGCGATTTTGAGGTCGGAGAACGACAAGCTGCAGGCAGAGAACATGGTGATACGGGACGCGATGCGAAGTCCAATGTGCAGCGGCTGCGGTGGTCTGGCAGTCTGGCAGGGCTGGGGAGGCGTCCATGGAGGCGCAGCACCTCCGCCTCGAGAACACCTGGCTCAAGGACGAGCTCGACAGCTTCTGCGCCCTCGCCGGAAAGTTCATCGGCCGCCCCTCCCCCTCCCCCTCCCCGCCACCGCCGCCTTCCCCTCCCTCCCACTCGACTCGTAGCCGATAATGGGGTTGGAGAGGTCGATCGAGCGGTCGATGCTGCTAGAGCTGGCGTTGGCGGTCATGGACGAGCTGCTAAAGCTCACCCAAACCGACGGCCCCATCTGGTTGCCGGGTTTAGATAGTAACTGTCACAGGCCCGTTCGTAAGGCCTAATTTTTCGCCTTCGAGTTCCTGCCTGTGCGGCGTATTCCCCTCCCTGGGAACACTCAGCCTGATACTCAACACGCAATAGCTGGAGCCAAGGCCACAAACACTACACTCGTGTTCGGCCGCAATACGCACCACCGAGGTTGACCCCCGCACGTCCAGCAGATCCACCCGCTTGGTGTTGCCCTCGAACAGCGCCCTTGATCGATCACCCGTGTCCGGCCACGCACCAGCACTTCGACAGCACTCCTGGCTATCGGCACGCCTTGCCGATAGGCTGTTCCAAGAGTCAAACAGCACCACCACCGCAGCACTGCCCGATCGCCCTACCAGCAACACGCCTGGTAGAGATCGTGCCTCTGTCTCTGTTCGTCTCAGCAACCACCGTCGCCTTGTAAACCTCGACCACGACCCGGTACTAAGGTTCCCTGCCTAAACGTCAGACAACGAACACAACACAGATATACGGGGAAACCCCAACCTTATATTAATCTGTCAATACAAGGCATTACAAGTACTCGACTCCTCTCTCAAGCACTTTGCTCGGCTTGTGGACAGCCCCCACAGCCTCGCCCCCAATGTACCCAAAATACAAAGGAAGTCACACAAGGATTACCTGGCCCGAGTAACCCTCCCAGTTGCCAACACCAGCAACCTCACAACGTGCACCTTGGATTCAAGCAAGCGTCCAGAATTCCAGCACTACTCCCAGCGCCGGCTGCAGCAACTCCTCGCTTCTTCCCTCTCCAGGTTGCTCACGTTGCAGACACCGATCAGCAGGTCTCACCACGAGAACAAGTTCCCAATCGGCCCTCTCTTCAGTCCGTCGAAGAGAAGTCCTTTTCTCCACGTCTGGCCTAACCCTTATATACTCCCACGAACTGCTGCTCCAAGATAACTCCGAATCTGCCAGCATCTTCAACTCCAGAGATCTGCAAGATCCACCGTGTTCAGCAACCTAGCCCATCTCCCGTCCAGGTTCATCCAACGGCCTTCAAGTTTATCTTCAGCAGTTAGTTGCAACTATCCTAAACGCCCAATCTGGATAACTGCATATATTCACCAAGATACTCCAGCAACGTCCAGGAAGCTTCCTCCTAACCGTCGGCTGCACCGCTAGGATCCCGTCGTCGATCACCACGGCTCGACCCTAGGCCTTGGTTCAACCTCGCAGCAACTACCGACCCACATGCCGGCAATGGCCCACCGCTGCGTCGCCCAAATCTGCACATCGCTACCGATCAGGACCCAGTGCCGCACCAAGCATGGCGGTGCCCGCATGTCGCTCATGCCCGCGCCCATGCACCATGCAGCGCTCGCGCGCGCGCGCCCGTGCGCCCGCCCGCGTGCGCCGCACGCGCTCGTCCGCGCGCGTCCGCCTGTGCGCACACCTGCGCGACGCTCGGCGCGCTCGGCTCCGCGCGCTCCTGCTGCTGCTCTCGGTAGCGTGATGCGGTCCAAATACCGATCACCACGCAGCGCCTAGCGCCAGTGCTCGATCACGCAGCACTCGCTAGCGCACCTCGATCCGACCTTGCTGCTTTTGAGGTTTCTTCGAACCAGACCCGGCATTGCTCGGCACACCATGTACCGACCCAAATGCCGGCACTTGGGCTGCTGTTCCCGACGCCTTGCTCCACCGGCATGCTCGGTCCTCCAGCAGCGTCGTGCAACTCGGTTTGGACTGCAACATAATCACGGGTTAGCCTCGGTGTGTTGTTTCTACCACTCGGATAACCACTGCTATCCCCTTCATGGACGTAGGGAATCCAGGAACAACACCACCCAAACCCTGGTTCCCGAGACGTCCACGAATCAAGGCTGTAACAGTAACCATGGTAATAGGGAGACGATCAACTATGAGGAGTATCTCAAGGTATTCCCTCGGTTTGTCGGTCCTAAACCTGTTGGGTATGGGGAAACGGAGCTGTGCAGCTTGTGAGATGTTCTTGATCGATCCAACATTGTTTATGGGATGGTGGTGACTTGTTTTGCTTTTGTTATGACCGAATGGCTACTCCAAGGTGGCTATATAATAACAAACGATGCTGTCTAATATAGTAATATAGTATGCAATTCGTGGTACACACAACCGTGTTTTTACCGATCTACCTTTAAACACATCTACCTTTAAACACGTCTATCTTCGCCATGACACATAAACGCGTCATCGTGTGTGTATATATTTTTAAGTCTCTAAATTTTTTTTTCAATTTTTTACATTTTGTATTAAAGTAAAATTTTTACATAAATATATTTTAATTGAAAATAATTTTTTTAAAAACTAAATTTCAAGTCATTCAAACATTAAAAAATTCTTGACCTCTATGTTTTATATTTTTTATATAATTTTAAAATAACCAAGCCGACCTTAATTTAATATCAGATGCGAGAGTAATGGATAATAATACATTAAGTCTTTAGGATAATGAATTTTAAATTACTGTTTGCGCAACAAATTTTTGGGGCAGATCAACAATCTTGAGCGCATCCCCGTCCACAACGTGCTGCCAATCATACACCATATACTTTTTGCCAAAGCCACGTAATTATACGGCAATTTAAAAACTTTATATACATGATTTATATATCTTATATAAACTGTTTAAAATAATTTAGTACATTTTATTCGTTAAAATCCACATAGATAAATATGAAAATGAATAATTAAAGTAGTAATATATTATCAAGTCATTCTAATATTCATAACAATTTAATCTTAATTATAAAAAAATAGAATAAAAATTTAATTATAAAATACTTTAAACAAGTACTTCTCCTTTATCATCCATATTTTCTTAAAGAAATGAGGTTGAGGTTAAAAATTTTTCTTTTTATTTCACCCGTTCGTAAACCATATCAACGTTTAAATTCAATTGTTTTATATCTTTTTTTTCTTTTGGCTATGCTCTTTTAAGCCTACCACTACTTACAAAAATATTAGATATATCTTCTCACAAGAGCATTAATGGGTTGTCTTCGTGCATATCCATACTAACATAGTCTCTACGTTCTTATTTTCTCCTCATTGATGTTGAGGATTTAATCTTTTAAGGGGTTTACCGAATATTATCTTCGTATCCACATTTAAGTTAACTTTGCCGATGCTTCAATGTTGAATCTTGCATTTCCATTCAAATAAAAGATGAGGATGGCACAAGAAAGGGCGTACGCTCGTGAATCTCTTCTATTTTTATTTTTGTGGATATTTAATTATGTATATTTCTAAAATTTTAAAAATAAGTTGTATTAATGTCTAAAAATAGATAAAATTTTATCTACATCCTATTTATTTATTTTAAATATATTTATACTTCATTGTATTGGATCAGTTAAAAATATTTAAATTAAATGTATAACTCATATAAGCTATACAAGTGTATTTTATTTTAATTTTTCTTATTTATGAATTAGAAAGAAATATAAAAATATTTGGAAAAAAAGTTTAAAAATTCATCTTGTTGTGTTGAGTTTTTATTGAAAGTGGGTGTGACCTCCCTAAACCACGACCAACACAGCGCCTTCGTAGGCGCGGGTTTTTTGTTAGGGCAAAGGAAGTCTGAGGGGCGCAACTCATCTGAATAAACCGGCGAATGGCGACTTGGGTTTTCACCTGATCAGCACTCGTTAGCGACGGTGGATTTTGCACCGTGGTGGACCTCGACATTGCACGCACAGTCTTATCTCCTCTTTGTTTTCATCAGGTATTTTCTGGTATACTTTTCCTTCCTTCTTGTTTGATTCACATTCATCCTTTTCCATCATCTCCTTAATCTTCTAATTCCAGCCTATTTTTTTTGTAATAAATATTAGGGATGTTTCTTTTTTCTTTTTGCTTTTGCCTCCTATTAAAATCGAAAATCGAACCAAAATAAATAGAATTGGTGGAATTTGTCCGAATTTAATGCAGTTTAGTCTTGGGAAGGCCAAGGGAAAACCAAACGGGGCATGGTTCGTTTGCTTCGGAATCGAACCGAACTTGGCAACCGAATAACCGATTGCCCGTATGTGATAGAATATAAAACTTCGCTTCGGCCGCCATCTTCCACCTTCATCTTGAGCGTTCACCCTCCTCCCCCTCTCCACGGCTCCGACCTCTCCCCCAACCCCCACGGGTCCGCCCTCCTCTCTCCTTCCCCTCACAGGCGTGCGCTTCTAAAATTTGCAGGTGCTTCTTGGGATTTGAAGGTTGAAAATGGGCATGTTAGATGTGATATTTAGGTGTTTTGTTACTCTGATTTAGAAATTTGAATGTTTAATGTGATCTCTTATTTGAGAAATCTTGACTCTTGAGACTTGAATAGTTATTATGTTGCAAGTGTTCTTATTTGGTATTGGCAAGTCAATTTGAGAACTTCGAATATTCGACAAATGCAATGTATAACTGTTGGATGAGTAGTTGTTGGACCTCCTTTAGGTTGCCATGTTATTTTTCAAAGGTAAATCTCACTAGCAGGTTAATGAATGTTATGCTTATCTTTCACAGGTTGATAAATGTATTGGATTAGGATTTGTTCTTATTGATTGGCATCAATTTTCAAAGATTGCTATCATTATTTACAAAGGTTTACAATTATAAATGGGCTCTTAAATTGATGTTTCAATTCCGTTTAATAGTTTCTGTTTTTCGATTACCGAAGCAATCGGTTTGGTTCGGTTAAGGCTAAATTTTGGTTACAATATTCAGACACCAATTACTGGTTGGGTAATTTGGTTCGAAACCAAACCGACCAAATGTTAACCCCTACCTATGATTGTAGATGCTTAATTTTGGGTGCTTAAGTACAAAAAGAGATTCGATGATTGTGAATCCTCTTTTTGTGTTTGGTTCTGTATTAAAACTTGTTGATTGTTGGGAAATATGCATAGTTGATCTACCGAATGATCTTCGACATATTGCCTGAAAGAATGTTCGAATTTTTAGAATTAATTTGCCATATTCTTTCTGGGCGGTTGTTCGGGGTTTACATCTGCTTCATTTATTCTCGGTAAGTAGTCTATAATGAGTAGACTCCCTCTCTTGCAACCGAATCCAGCATCGTTTTAGTTTTGGTTTCAGGGTATCTCCTTGCTTATATAAGTTAGGTTTTTCGAAATTTTCCTGCATTGGCTTGTTAAGACATATTAATGGTTCATGATTGATTGTATTTTTGCTGTTCAGTGTTGTAATAGTTTTGTTGATTCGCACTAACTTTATGGAGAAAACTGTTTGTATAAATGCTTGATCAGGTTGTTGATAAAGTTAGCAATTCTCATCACTTTTTTAGCTCTGACTTCCAAACTGATAGTGGATTTTTTATGAGCTAAAAAACATGTTTTAATCATGTTTTCTCAATCCATATCAGGTTTTCTTGCTTGACTGGTTTGTGTTTTTTTCATATATAATGTGCACTGAATATGCATATTTTTTGCACCTATTTTCTTTAAGAAGGCATCCTTATGGGTCAAATGCATTCATATCCTCTCTTTCCGCCCCCTTTTTTAAGTGTATCACATTTTGCAGAGTATGCTAATTTTGTTTCCTTATAAGCTATGTCGTTCTGTTCTTACCTTTTCCCTATTGTCGTGTTTATGACTTTATGGTAGATAGTTAGCACATTCCTTCAAGGTTATAAATCTTGTTTCTAACTAATAATTTAATAAAAATAATCAGCTGAAAGACTTACAGCGAATATTGGCCGGAAGACCTAACGAATGCGTAGAGATACACGAATAATAGAACCCATAAATTACTGAAATTTCAAAGTTGCTATTAAGGGTATTTAATAGGTGTTGATTTGGTAACCAATTAATTGGGTCTCAAGACCTCACAGCTGATTACAACTCATAATTAAATATTGCTTAACCATGGAAATTGGCCTGTTTTGCTTGTCAATTATACTTTATGCCCGCTGTTAACATCTAAAATATCAGCAGTCTGGGTATGATTGTGAACATGGTCCTTGCAGGAATGGGTTTATGGACATTGCTTGAAGGGTTTCTGCTTCTTGCAAATGCATTTGCAATACTGAACGAGGAAAGATTTTTGGCTCCAAGAGGGTGGTCCTTCTCTGAATACTCAGGAGCAACTGCCAAATCATTTAAGGGGCAGATCATAGGTTTCATTCATGCAATTCAGTACTTCAGGCTGCCTCTAATCTTCCTTAATGTAATTATTATCGTTGTGAAATTGGTTTCTGGCTAACTCATTTGGCAGTTCTTGCAAGTTGCAGTTATCTTTTTTAAAGCTTGTTGTAAATTTGATTGAACATGCCTTGTAAGTTTCTATGACTGATTAGATATGCAATTCAGTACTTATATTTGTATTGTCGTAGATATGGAAGTGGATTTTTAGTACATGTGGTCGTCAACCGGCATGACAATTTTTATCATGCCGTGTTGGGAGCAAGTGTACCCATTGTTGAAGGGGATGTGCTCTGTAGTAATTGATCTTCTTATTAAAAATGGCAATAGGAAGTCTGCCTTTAAAATTGAATTTTAATTCTCCTTTTTTGATGAAGTTATCCATAGTTAGGGCTGGATTTTTATTTTTTATTTTTACTGACTGCAGGTATAAGACGGGGTTTTAGTAAATCATCTACCTCAATTTTGGAGAGGGGAGGGGGTTAAGAAAACTTAAAATCTAATTTATATTGTTAAAATAGATTGGCAATATAAACAGTATTTGATTGTAAATGCATGGTAAATGACGTTACACTTGTTAGAGTAGATTGATAATATAAATAATATTTGACTGTAAATATATGATAAATGAGATTACATTTGTTAATGATTTTAATTTATAAATTTAGTGTGAATCTATTTTTATCTTTTATTATTTAGGCCATAGGCCTGTGAATCAGATTGACAATAGTGTGAGGTTTGTAATTTAATTAATGAGTTTGTAGTATTTTTTGGATTTGGATGTGAATTGTATAAAAATTATATGAATATAATTCACGATTAAAAAATTAACCTTACTAAGTAGATCATAGAAATATAATCTTTGAAGTATGACATTTTTTACCCCAATGAAGATGCGCCATTCTACGTACAGACAAAAACAACACTTGCGCTCAAAGAAGATGCACCATTTTAAGTAGACAAAAACAACACTTAAACAGGAGGTGTATATAATTTATTAGAAAAGAAATTTGTTGTAGCCTTATTATTCTTATATTTTGTTTGAGACATTGGCCCTTAGACGAAGTTTCCTTTTTGTCTAAATTTATATAGAGACATAGTTTTGGGCCGAGAAAACTAAGAATCCATGAGATTGTTGATAATCTACAATCACTAACCCCGACCTTATTAATTTGGTATCTTCATAACTTTGATTAACAAAAAAATTGTATTGGGTATGATGATGGGCCAAACTCTCGGGCCATAAGTATCCATTCTAAGAACTGGGCCGGGCCCAGTCTCTCTTGGGTCGGCGACCAGGGAGTTTCATTCGGGCGCCTCCCCAGATTTCGCCGCCGGGAAGCGGTGATCCTCGGCGGCGTTCATGGCGGCGGAGCACGGATGGGGGAGGAAGGCGCGCAGCATGACCTCCGACATTAACAGCCTGGACGACGGTTGTATCATGCATATCTTCGGCTTCCTCAACCCTATTCCAGGTCTCAAAAATAAAAAAATTGAAATGCATTTGTTCTTTTTTGGAGTTCAGTTTCTTTTCGTTTTCGGACGGAATTGGTGATGAAATTGAACTAATTTTCCTGTTTGTTGTGTTTTCTTTCTTTATTGGTGTTGTTGTTCCGTGCATAGCGAGGTGGCTTCTTTACCAATTTCATTTCGGGCTGGGAAATTGTAACTGCATGTTCTTCATCATATAAATTTTTTCATTTGCTTTGCTTCTGGTTTTGAGCTCTCATTGATGAGAATACACATCTCACTTTGGAATCCTAGATACTTCTTCTTTTGTTTTCTTATATGACTCCTCTTGGGCTATATGCAGCTTGTGTTTAGGTTTTATACCATTGTTATGTTGGGAGTCACTCTTAAAGATTGCTAAAATTCGCAACGAAACGGAGTATGCTGCAGCTTGTGTTTATTACAGATTTTCACCCACCCTTCAATTGGTGTTTTTTATTTTTTGTAAATGTTAAGTAAAAAATTGGTTATAAATTTTTGTAACTGGGGGTAGCTTATCGGTTGAGCTACTGTCTATGTTTTAGTAATTTGAAGGATTGGTGACGAGTGCCGCTCCGTCTGATTAATAAAAATTCTAGAGTCTGTGCATTCTGATCTCTAATGTATATACTGCAAACGTTAGCTAGTCTTGGTTATGGACATATTTGCTTGCCAACCTTTGTATCCGTGTGCATACTTTGATATGGTGCATTTCTTTCCACTAGAGAACTAAGAAAAAGTATTTTACTAATTATTTCATTCTTTTAGCATGAACTATTATTAGAATACGTTGTGTTTCGAGTGCAGACAGGTATAACACTGCGCTGGTTTGCCACAGATGGCGCCACTTGGCTTGTCATCCACGTCTTTGGTTACGCGTGGATAGATCTATCAAGGATGTTGCAGATGGGATTTTTCCAAACCTTGAGGCTGCCATTTCTGCCGCAAGGTAAGAATTTTTTCTGCTTAATATATGTATAAAAGTAGTAGAGTTGAAAGTTTTGTTACTTCTACCATGGAATATTGAAGGCCTGGGGATACCATTCTCATTGCTGCCGGTGGGAGCCATGATGCTTCTAATATTCAAATAAATAAGCCATTGTGCCTGGTATGGATCTTTTTCCATTGTTTGTGTAGAAATGGTACTTATAAATCTAATCACCACAACCATAGGCCTAAGAAATAAATTTAAAAATAAGATTAAGAACTTTCCTTGACAAGAGATTTGCAGCGAATTATCCTCTAAGTCAAAACAAAATCACAATGGAAATTGCCTTTTATCCTCGGGGTAAAAATCACACCGTCAGAGTCTGTAAGAAGTCTTCTGTCCTTTTCTGATATCTTAAGAAGATGTGGAAGGTGGTAGTTACGAATTCTAGTAACTGCCCCATTAACTCAAAATTCAAAACCATATTAGAAAATTTTTCCAACAGTTTGTTTTAGAACCATAAACATTGTGAAATTTTCTCTGATCAGACATTAAGTATAAATGAAGGATGCTGACAATTATTGATTTGGGAGGTCATAAGATGGCAGCTCTTGAGCTTGATATTTCAAATCTATCTTTTAAATGAGTTCATTGAAATTTTCCGGGAATAATATTTCAATCATGGAAGAATTGCAAATTTGTTTTTTAGAAATTATTAGCAGGCATTTTTCTGTATGTATTTATCCTAATTCAATGGAAAGTAAACGTGGCAAAATGTCCTTCCTAAATTACAAATGCTGTGGCACGTTCCTGTGTTTTTCATCTCTTTACCACCCTTCTTTGCTTCACTTACGATTAAAAGTAGCATTTGAATCAGCTTTCCATTTTTGTCCAACTAGTTCTCATTTTTCATCGTCCAGGTTAGTGATAGTACCTTGATATCTTTGTTCATGAGCTCAAGGGTTGGTGAGATTTATGCAAAAATGAGAAAGTTAAATTGAAATTTCTGTATGCTTTTATTAATAATACATTTAAATGGAACAGACACGTGAAATTTTCTTGAATGATGCTAGTTGTATCTTGTATTACCATTTCTGTTACTCCAGATGGGTGGAGGCGACCTACCTGATGACACCACATTGATTTGTGCACGAGGGTCAGACAGGTAACTTTTTTGCATATGCAGCTTTCAGAAAAAAAGTATAATTATCGTGCAATAGATGCCATACCTTTTTCATGGCTAGACTCGTCAAGCCGGCTCCCATGGGGTTACGTGTAGCTTGAGTTTACTTTTGAGAAAGGCTCGTCCCACTCATCTGGTTTTGTGTTCTGAAAAACAATTTTTTATGTAGTGCTCTTGAATTTCAGTCGACGTGCAAAATTGCAAATTTGACTGTGAGAACAGAATTAGGATGCTGCTTGCTCCATCGGAGCGGACGCCTGACGATTGAAGGTTGCATACTCCAATGTGAGGATAACCCTTTGGATTTCCTCTCCTTTCCAATTGTGAGTACGGCAAATGGCCCCGAGAAGATTACAGGGCGTGGGGACTGTGTCAGTGTTTCGCGCACTCGCATAGAGGGCGGTGCCAAGGCCGTCATGACCAGTGGAACCCTGGCTCTGCAGCGGGTGCGAGTTATTTACACTCGAACCTCTCTGTTTTTCTGGTTTGATGTTGCACATCTTGAACCTCCCCAGGTGCATTCATGAGCTTGTTTGTGCATAATGTTTGCTTAATTTGTTGCTATCTATTGTCAGCTTTTCTGTAATCAATATGTATTTGACATGTCAAATTTTAAATTAAATCTGCACTTCTAATATTCTAGATTGGAAGTTCCTTAAGAACGGCATGAAAATATCGCTGCTAGACAGATGTAAATTAGGCTACGAACACATTATAACCATGATGGAGGGTCAGAATTAAACCTTTTTTTAAAAACGAAGCGTCAGAATCTAACGTTATGAAAGCAAATTCGGCTATGCAGATGTAGGACAAATTATCCGCGTGCAAAAAATGATAAAAAACTAATTTCTTTTCATTTTAACCCCCAAAAAAAAAACATTTTCCTTTGAGAAATATCGTTACACGTGTCATCAAACGTGGACAAGGTTTCTGGTATTTAGTGATGATGGGGAGTTCCTTTCTTTCTTGAATCTTCATCCGCAGCAGGTGAGAAAAATTATTCAAACCTCCAAAAACGCCCACCGTGGGGCTCGAACCCACGACCACAAGGTTAAGAGCCTTGCGCTCTACCAACTGAGCTAGACGGGCCAGCTATATATAGCCTAACCATTTTGTTTTATTCATTAATCTGTACGTACTAGGCCCATTACCACCGTACCGAAAATTCATTCTAATATAATATATATATATATATATATATATATATATATATATAGCACACATACACACCAATGCTGTTAAATGCAACACATAGCAGCATTGGTGATTGTGGGCCGTTGGATTTTCATCCAACGGCCCATGCTTTTTTCCTTTTTTTTGACCTTTCCACCCCCCTCACGCCGTTCACACCGCCCCACACCCGGCCCTGGCTAAGTCCCCCGGCCTTTCCTGCAGCCGCCGTCCCCCACTGCCCTTACTAGCAGCCACGTCGGCCCTCCTCCCGCTAGTTTCTACCGCCCCCTCTGTAAAACTCATGATTCGAGTCAGGGTTTTATATTCAGAACTTGTCGGTTCGACCGTTATTTTCGAGTCGAGTTAGTTTCAGAACACGTGTACTGAGCCGACGCTAGTTGCGTGTATGAGCTATGAGGGTCATGCGTACCCAAGTATATAATGATAATGTCATGAATACAGTTAGGGTTGCTAATTGAGCGAGCCAGCTCGTGAGCATTGAGCGTTCGGCTCGACTTGACTCGACTCGAAACTCGACATTTAAATGCTCGACTCGAACTCGAATCTTATGAGCCGAGCTTGAGTAAGGTCGTGTTTGACTCGACTCGACTCGGTTGTAATTCGAACTCGAGTTGACTCGACTCGTAGTTCGACTCGAACTCGACTCGATAAAATAATATAATAATATAGTTTTTATATTATACTATATTATATTATGTATATATATGAAATATAATAACAAAGAAGCAAGATAGTTGAGATGGTAAGTATTCACCTTGATGACTTCAAGGTTGTGGGTTCAAACCACATTGGCGAGCTGGTTTCGAGCTAACTAAGGAGCTGGGCGAACGAGCTCACAAAAATTAAACAGTTTAAGTATATTCGAGCTCGAGTCGAGCTCGAACATATAAAAGATATTCGAGTCGAACTCGAGCATGTATGTCCAAAACTCGTTCGATCTCGAGTCAAGTTCAAATAAGTTACGAACTATTCCAGCCGAGTTCGAACACATGTTGAGCTTGGCTCGCTCGCTCAATTAGCACCCCTAAATACAGTAAAACAGAACGAGTTATCAGAATATATAAGAGTATGCCAAATCGTAGAATTAGTTTTAGGCCGTTTACTACGTTAGGACACGTTATGGGCAGTTGAGTGGGTTGATAGTTCTAGAGCATATCATTATGAAGTTGTGGTGTTGATTGATTTTATGGGATTTGTCCCGATTTTTTTTAGGATTTAATATGCCTTAGTTATTATTCTTGACTCGAGCCGGACACGAGGTCAAGTAATATTTACGATATTGCCACCCAAGTGCTTTTCTCACTTCCCCGACCTTTCTTCCTCCTTTCCCTATCCAAACCCTAGCCGCCACCGCTGGCGCCGTCGTCGCCTTGCCACCGGGCGGATTCTTCTCCCATCGCCGCCGCTTTGTTTTAGGCATTTTCTGGCAGCCGCCGCCTCCGTTGGCCATGTCGACATTGTAGATGTATCGGGCTCACCGAGCCGGTTCCAATGGTACCGAATATGAGCACTTTTCGGCCAGTAGATGCCGCCGGTGACTGTTGCCGGAAAACCGGCGGAGAGGTGCCAGAAAACCACTAAAGCCGCCAGAAAACCGCTAGAACTTGCCGGAAAACCGGATTCACTGGAGTTCGCCGGATCTTCCGCAGAGCTCATCTAGTCGATCCATATCGAACATTGGACGCTGATGAGCGCCGAATTCGAGCTCCGAGACGCGCGACGGAACCCTAGCCGTCGCCTATTGCCGACGACGTGAGGTATAATTACCTCCGATTTGATTATTTAAAATTGATGATGATTGTTAGTATAGCATGTTAGAATTGAGTAGTTATCATGATGAATGCCAGACTATGAATGAAGTTACATGATGTGATTGATAGGGCATGGAGGATAAGTAATCTAGTGAGATAAGTAAATATGAGCATGCTAATCGAGTATGACGTAACTTAGAAAAATAGTATAAAATTGGTATGAATAGGATGACTTAGAATTATTTTCACATTATGATTACTTGACTGTTGATGGATGTTATTCGTATTGTGTGATGTTTATTGAGTTTGATGCATCATTTAGTTAGCGGGCGTTAGTATTTAGTTTTGATGTGTATGTATGGAGTAGGAGCTCACCGCCTAGGCGTGATGACACGCTTGGAGCTTCTATCAGGTCCGTTTAGGACTCGCCTCTATTTTACACTCTTCTCTTGTATGTTTATTTTATTATCTGCAGGACGGGTTAAGTGGCGCTTTATCGGATCCCACTTAACTCGGGCCATTTAACCGAACAATTTTTCGGATTAATAACCCTTTAGGATGAGATCCCTCGAGGATGATTTCGAAAACAAGATCCACCACAAGTTGCCTTCAGGCCTATTATATAAATCCCTACCTAGCCTTATATATATGTAGTTTTCGCATTTTCAGTGAGACGAGAGATGGAGAAACCGACTGCACGTACCATGAGCGAATGCCGTGATAGTCAAAGCAGGCTCTGGATTAGTGCCAGCAGACTGTTTCATTCCTGAGGGATTCTGACAACTCCGTGTTTGAGTTCCTCACACCCGGAGAACGTGGAGGTTTACAAGTACCGTTTAGTAAGCGCATGTCTAGACTTGTGGTTCAAAGGGTACTAAAGGCGACTGCCTGAGAGTACTTGGCCTTCGTGCTCAAGGCCAGGAGAAATATGGAGGGAAGGAGAGGGCTTAGGATAATGTTTTATGTGAAGTACTGAAAAAGAAGTGTCGTGAGTGGCATAGTACCAGATAGATCGGGATGCTACCGGGTCTGCAGCCCAGTGGCTCCTCAATAGTGCTCTTGAGAGTGTTCACGTGAAGTATATGATGTTTTCTTTCATATGAAGGTTTGCTCTCATAGCCAGTTTGTTATAGTTATTTTATTTTTCGGACCAGTAACACTTGTTACTGACGTGTTTTTATACTATATGTAGGTAACAATTACGAGTTGGACGAGCCAGTTTGGACGGAGGAGCACTGTTGTCGCTTGCACACATGTCAGTCAATTGAGTGTTTATATTGTGTTTATGATATTATCATATGGTGTGATTAAATGCTTGAGACATGATGATGTGACGTGATTAATTGTTAAGACACGATGACAGAATGTGAAACATGGATAGATTATGTAGCAGGAGCGTGATGGGTTGAGACCCAAGCTTTAGAGCAAGTAAACAGTATATCAGATTGTGTGAATAAAGCTGCGTGATATATAGATACATGTTTATATATATGTTTTTATATAGTATTTTGACAGGGTGACCCTAATTGTACTTTTAGGGTAAATTCTATCCGTTTTATTTCAGAATTTTCATCGATTTTGATCGTAATTGTGATGGTGTGTACTTTGATTTGCATGTCATTTATGTAGTACCATGTTAGGAGTTTTGCATTCATCCATCCATTGAAAGTTATATCTTCATCTTAAGACGCCGAGATTGGATCCGCATGAGTTAGGTTCAGGTTAGCTGACCTAACCGAGGCCTATAGCATGCCGGTTCGGTTCACAAGCGTGAACCAGATTTGGGGTGTTACAGAATTGGTATCAGAGCCACTCTTGGCCGACTAAGTTGTATGATACTTTTATAGGCGATGTGTGTTCAAAGACTGCTCTATAAGATCCGACTTCACAGCTCTCTTGCAATTAGTATTTTGACCTGATACCCTTGGGTCAGATGAATATTGCAAGAGAACCCCATCAGACACTATTAGTGACAGTCTCATAGGGATGCGCATGGACAGAACTAGGCAACATGACCGTATGACCCTCAGATGGGACAGTCACAATGATCCGATTGTGCAGATTGCATGATAATACATCCATGGGCCACAATCAGTATAGATCAGATGGTTAGTAGACAATCACACACGCTGTTGAACCCATTTAGTGATGGGTCAACCAATGATAGGAATTTGACTTATATTAGAGTATTGGCATAGATAGAGGGTTAGTGAGGAAGGGTTTTCCAGAAGGATAGTGATTTACTTGTGTTTTGCCTGCGCGATTAGGTTCTTACCTTGAGACATAGGATTGAGCCTTGCCCTGAGTATAGAGGTACCTTTATGGTACTGATTAGGGTTTATAGTGTAGGTAGATGTTGCAGACCGATCTTCCGATGAGGATTTCACCCCAGCTTGAGAACGATGTCGATAGGGACTTCAGGCAGGACAGACCATGCTGACCAGACAGAGTGATATCAGTGTATGCTCATCTTCATTGTTAGCTTTGCTTGAGAGTCTACCACAACAGTAGTAGTCATGTGAGTCAAGATTAGTGCCACAAATCGGTACAAGATGGCAGGTCACACACCACTGAAGAGCGGACGAGACATGTGTCAAACCTCATTATGAGTCCCCGTAGACTTGAGGGGAGACAGTGGTTCTTTGGGTTGTTTGAACCCCGCCCGTTTAGAAGTGCGTGACTAATACGGTATCAAGAAACACGTACCTACTGTTAGCTGATTGAACTAGGGCCACTTAGGAGCTATTTCTTAGATTCGTCATTGATTGACTGTTCCACAGACTGATCACTTGTGGCGTCGTAAATCGTGGTGATCTTAGAGACAAGTCCATAGACCTACCGATATTGTGGCCACCTAGTACCTTACATAGGGATTTCAGCTCCCTTGCCCTTTACACGATACCCTAACCTTATCATAGATCAGAGTGACACACATATTTTATATATTTTTAAATTTATTTTATAATATTGACTCGTGTCAGACCGAGTCAAGTTTTAATTACAAAATTATTTTATATTTTTTTAAATTTATTTCATAATATTAACTAGAGTAAGGACTGAGTCAAGTTTTTATTACGAAATTATTTCATTTCTTCTTAAATTTATTTAGTAATAAAAATTTATTTTGTAATAAATTTATTTTGAAACAAAAACTTGACTTGGACCCTCATAGAATTGAGTCAAGTTTTTATTACAAAATTATTTTATATTTTTTGAAATTTATTTCATAGTATTGACTCATGTCGTATCGAGTTAAGTTTTTATTACGAAATTATTTTATTTTTTAAAAAAATATTTTTAATAAATTTATTTTGTAATAAAAACTTAATTTGAGTCGAGACCGAATCAAGTTTTTATTACGAAATTATTTTATATTTTTAAAATTTATTTTGTAATTAAATTTTACTAGAGTCACGATTAAGTCAAGTTTTTATTAAGAAATTATGTTATTTTTTTTAAAAATATTTTATAATAAAAAACTTGACTCATGTCAGAATTGAGTCAAATTTTTATTACAAAATTACCCTCCCCTATTTTTTCCCCCGCCCGACCCGCCTCCTGTCCTAGTCGACGGTGCCCTGCCACTGCCGCCCTCCCGTCGCAGGCTGCCCTCCCCCTGTTGGCGGGTGTGAGCGGGGGCCAAGGGCAGCGGACGGCTGGGGCAGGGGTGGCAAGGGGGGTGGAGAAGAAATGGTCATGGGCGGTGGGTGGGGGTTGGCAAGGCATGCCAGCAGGGTGAGGGCAGTGGGGCAGGGGCGGCCGGCGAGTGAGAGATTGGTGGGGGGCAGAAGGCCAGCAAGCTGAGGGCGGTGGTTGGGGGTGGGCCCGGTCGTGGTGGCCAGTGGTCGTGGGGGGTCGGTCGCGGGTGGTGGTGGGGCTGTGGTTGTTGACAGTCGTGGGACGGCCCGCTGAAGCATGGAAATGGAGGTGGGTGGGTGGGTGGGTGGGTCTGGGGGAGTGTGGAGGGCTATTGTGGGCCGTTGGATAAGATCCAACGGCCCACAGTTAGCAACCTAAGGTGCGCTGCCAATAGTGGGTAGCGCACCATATCAACACCTTATATATATATATATATATATATATATATATATATATATAAAAGAATTAATAATAATGATGATTCCAAAAATAAAAGTATTATCAATGATTATCTAAATTCAACCATTTAACCACAAGTTACTAATTTTTTAAGTTTGCATCCTATCATATATATATATATTAAAATGTTGTTGTGCGCTGCATGAAAATGCAACGCATCAGTAGCGCATCAATTCCTGGCCATTGGATGAAAATCCAACGGCCCGGAATCGTTTTTTAAGACTTTCCTCCCCTCCCACTCTTCACGCCGCCCCCTCGGCGCTGCCCAGCCGCCCCGCCCCCGGCCGGCCCCTCCCTAGCCAAGTCCCTCCGAGCCCCTCTTGCAGCCACTGTTCCCACCGCCCCCACCCGCATTGTTCCCCACCCACGCAAGCCCCTCCCCTCACGCCGGTTTTTGCAGCCCCCTCGGCCGCACCCCTCTCCCGGCACTACCCTGCCCCCAGCCCCGGCACTTCCCCCAGCCAACCTGTAGCCATCCCCCACCGCCCCCGCGAACAACTGCGGCGGTCCCCCCTCATCGCGTTGCTCCTCCCGCTCACGGCCGCCCGTGCTCGGCCGGCGCCACGTGTTTCCCAACAGGCCCATCCAGCCCCGCGGCAGCCGCATTGTTGGCCAGTGGCCGCCGGCGGCAAAGTCGCCGGCAGAGGGTGGTGCGCCAAAACAAAGGGAAGAAACAAGGAGGGTATTTTGGTAATAAAAACTTTACTCGATCGGACTCGAGTTAATATTACAAAATAAATTTTAAAAATAAAATAATTTCCTAATAAAAACTTTATTTGATCCCGACTCGAGGTAAAATAATTTATTACAGAATTATTTTATTTTTTAAAATTTATTTTGTAATAAAAATTTATTCGGTAATAAATTTATTTTGTAATAAAAGCTTGACTCGGTCCAGCACATGATCGAGTTAGGTTTTTATTACAAAATTATTTTATATTTTTTAAATTGATCTCATAATATTGACTCGAATCAGATTGAATTAAGTTTTTATTATGAAATTATTTTATTTTTTAAATTTATTTTGTAATAAAAACTTGATTCGAGTCGAGACTGAGTCAAGTTTTCATCACGAAATTATTTTAATTTTTAAATTTATTTTTAATCAAAACTTGAGTCGGTCCCGACCAGGGTCGATTCAAGTTTTTATTACAAAATTATTTTATTTTAAAATTTTTTATTTTAAAATCAATTAATTTATTTTAAAAAAATTTATTTCGTAATACGACTCTATCCCAACTCGAGTTAAGTTTTTATTACAAATTTTTTTAAAACTTTTTTTATTTTGTAATATTCACTCGAGTCGGGATAGAGTTAAGTTTTTATTACTAAATTATTTTTTTAATATATTTTGTAATAAAAACTTGACTCGGTCCCGTAGAGGACCGTGTTAAATTTTTATTACAAAATTATTTTTTATTTTTAAATTTAATTCGTTATATTGACTTGAATCAAGCCCAAGTCAAGTTTTTATTATTAAATTAATTTATTTTCAAAAAATTTATTTTGTAATAAAAACTTGACTCGAGTTGTGACCGAGTAAAATTTTATTACGTTAATACCCTCCCTGTTTCTTCCACACCCCCCCCCTCTATTTTACTGCGACTGCGACTGCGGGAGGACGAGGGCAACCGGCAGGGAAGGTTGGGGTCAGGGCGCTCGGGGCAGGGGCGGACGGCGGGACGACGACGGGAGGGGTTGGGGGGGAAGGATTTTGATTGTGGGCGGTTGGATTTTCATCCAACGGTCCACAATCAAATGCGCAGCTGTGGGCTGCATTTTGATGTAGTGCACAGTAACCCTTCTAATATATATATATATATATATATATATATATATATAGGTGCTTCCCTGCGCCAAAGGCAGGGAAGCGCATCTGCCCCACCTTTTATTCTGGGCCATCCGATTACGAGGACGGTCCAGATTTATTTATTTTTTTTAAAAAAATTTAATTTGATCTAGATCGTCCGACTAGAAGGACGGTCCAGATGATATGGAGGGGCGGAGGCGGAGCGTCGCCGCGGTCGCGGGGTAGGGAGGGCGCCCAGCTCTGGCCCCCGCCAGATGTGGGCACGCTGCGGGTGGGCAGCCGCGACCAGATTTGGCTGCCGCCGGCCAGATCCAGCCGCGACAGGCTGGACCTGGCCATCCCCAGGCCAGATCTGGTCGAGGGACGGCCAGGTCCAGCCTATCGCGGCTGGCGGCGGCCCTGACAGGAAAAAATTTTTGTGCCGCGGACTGGGCGGCGTCGTTCGCGGCGGGGAGCGAGGAAGAGGGAGGGGGAGGAAGCGCGTCCCATCCCCTCGCGAAGGGGTGCCGGCCGCGATGGTGGTGGTGCGACAGGGCGGCGGCGAGGGGGTGGGGGGCGATGCGGCGGCTGGACGACGGGGTCGATGGGGAACCGGACGGATGGGCGTCCGCGACTGGGCGGCGGGGAGCGAGGAGGAGGGAGGGGAGGAAGAGCCCGCCTGGTCCTGTCCGCCCTCGCCACGCCCCCCTCCCCTCGACCTCCCCCCACCCCGCCCAGCTCCCACCCGCCACCTACCACTCTCCTCCGCCCCCCATGCCGCCCTCGCCTCGCCTCGCCCGCCCGCTGGCGAAGGAGGGGGTGGTGGAAAAAAATTTTCATCAAATTTGGGCCGTCCGATCATAAGGACGACCCATATTGTCCCGGCGCAGGTAAGGGTTTCCTACCTCTTGCTGAGGAAACTTTTACCCTCTATATATATATATATATAAAAGATCGGAAACATAGGTACCCGACAAAACATTTTGTGGAATCACATCGATTCAAACATGATGGGGGAGCCCGCCCAAGATTTTGAGGACAATAAAGAGTGTCGTTAGCGAGACGTTGAGTTTGGTAAGCTTACCAAAACCGTAGCCCCAATCTGGGATCTTCCGTTTTAACCTTGCCGGCAGGTTTCCTTTGCCTCCTTTGCCCCACACGGACGTTCCAGCTGTTTTTCATATAATATTTACTACCGTAATCCAATCGGGAGTTGCATTCTAAGCACCGTGTTCTCCAATGCAGTTGGGTGGTTTTCTTTTCTTGTCTGATAAGTCGCTGCATGGCTTATAATTAATTCCCTCTCTTCCCCTTTTTGTCTCTCTTAGTTAATTAGTTATGGGTTTCTCCACCTTTGTAAGGATAATGTTTTTGTAAACTTGTCTTCTTGGTGTGCGAAGGCTAATGACCAGCAGGGACCTCGATGCCAATTTGCCAAGGGTGGTACTTTGAACTCGGCATTTGCTCCATTGCAAGCAACGGATAAAGGGGGATCAATGACCACGATGATCCGGCATGATCAACGTCATTTTAACATAGGTGGAGGTACTTTGTTTCTTTCTGTATAGGGCATCATCGTTTCTTCAAGCGTCGTTGATCATAAGAATGAATTGCATTGCATTGTTTATTATTAATGTTTCCCAAGAGAAGGCTTTTTTTTCCTAGAGTTTAATGAATTTCTTATCTTTTTAGGCCCCATGAGAAGGCTGGAGAGTCTCTTGTATCGCTCGGGGAATCGACACTGTGCAGATTGTGGATCTCCCAACCCAAAATGGGTGTATGTATACTAGTTAATCATACGAGGCTCAAATAGCCTGGTAATTTTTGCGTCTTAAGACTATAATTATTTTCATTGAGATTTCTGAAATCAGGTCCATAAGTGTGGGGGTTTTTATATGCATCAAGTGCGCCGGAGTACATAGGAGCCTAGGAGTACATATATCAAAGGTATCATGTCGGAAAACTTTTGCAAGTGCAACATGTATCAATTAGTGAAAAATCTTTGAGTTCTGTCTCATTGATTATTTCTTATATGTCTCTTCACAGGTTGTATCAGTGAAATTAGATGAATGGACAGATGAGCAAGTTGATTCATTAGAGGGTGAGGGGGAAACACTGCAATCAACGATCGATACGAAGCTTTCCTCCCCGAAAATGTTGAGAAGCCAAAACCCAATTCTACAATCGAGGAAAGATCCAATTTCATCAGGTAAGAGGAAGGAGTACGTAGATCATCACCTGATCTCTTGTCATGAACCAGTAGAAGTTTTGAAGCCAAAACATGTTTCTTGCATAATTAGGCGAAAATACGAGCTGCAACACTTTCTAAGCTACAATTCACAAATTGGGTCTGCCCCATGGCCTTCTGCATCTAAGTTGCATTCTCCTTCCATGAAGAGTTATTTCTCCAGAAAACAAGAGAAGAAAAATTTTGAGAATCAGCAGACAAATAGCCGACTCCGTGGGCTTGGTCAGGCATTCTTGAACAGCTGGAGAAAAAAGAGTGTCGCAAAGCTTCGAGAAAAAACGCCGCGGTAAGGAGGTCGTCGTTCTCTAGACTAAAAAAGAGTAATGCTATGTTTCTCCACTTATCCAGTGACTCAATCGACCAAGTAATACCATGAAAGAAAGGATCCAATGTATCAGTGTTTTTAAGCCAGACTTAAGGAAAGTAAGTTCGCGATTATAAATGTACTTCTCGTTTTTATGTAGGTGGGAATGGTGGAGTTTTTGGGATTGATAAAGGTGAATGTTGTAAAAGGTACAAAGCTAGCAATAAGGGATATCCTAACAAGTGATCCTTATGTGATCCTCACACTGGGCAATCAAGTGAGTGCCAACTGCCACCCCTTTCTCCGGTTTTGAATCCTAAATATTGAGGAACAGTATTTTTCAGGAGTTTTATCCTTTAGGTAACAAGTTGATCATTACTCACTTTTGCAGTCTTTGAAAACTCGCGTCATTAACAGCAACTTGAATCCTGTATGGAATGAAAAGATAATGTTGTCCATTCCAGATCCCATCCCACCTCTTCAATTGGTATGATTCATATTACTTTCTACATGACATTTATGCATTTGCATCTGGTATCACTGCTTGATCAGCATTAGATACAAATGTAGCATTTCCTAATGACTGTTTTGATTTCTTGGAACACATGTTCGCCTATCTCAACTTCTAAAATTTCTCATTTATTCCAAGTTTTTCTTTTTCTTTTTAACATTTTTGTTACTGCTGTTCCTTTATATCAAATATTAGTGTTTCATTCTTTGTTTGTGGCGTCCTGCAATATGAGATTTCATAACTCTTAAAAGCAAAAATGGCAAGATGTAAAAAGCTTGCACCATCAGATATCAAGATATTTTTCATATTAGGATTTGATTAATCTCGTTTTTCCCCAGCAAGTCTACGACAAAGATACATTTAGTACAGACGATCGAATGGGAGAGGCTCAAATCGACATACAGCCACTGGTAGCTGCAGCAAAAGCTTACGAAAACTCAACGATGACAGAGCCCACGGTACAGCTGGGAAAATGGCTGGCTAGCGAAGACAACAAATTAGTGAAAGATAGTGTCATATTCCTCTCAGACGGCAAGGTGAAGCAAGAGATCACGCTCAGATTGCAAAAGGTTGAACGTGGGGAGCTAGAAATTGAACTTGAATGTATTCCTCTGAGCCAATGATGAAGCCACGACAGGAGGATAATAGCTAGCTTTGGATTCTGTTACTATTAGGAGGATACAAGATGGGTCAGCAGCATTATCAGTTGATAAAACAGCTTTTGGTTTCTGTTAGTGGTACCAGGTTTCCTTATAAACCAGTTTCGATGTTAGTTGAAGAATCATTGACAACAATCTCAGAACAGAAATGTCAATGGCTGATTTTCCCTCACAGTGGACGGCAAAATGACCACTTCGCAGTATTTTGATAGTTGAGATAGATAGCGTCCTCTTGTTGCCAGTGAATAAACATAAACAAGAACTATGATCAGTAATCAAAGAAGAAAACAGGTAGAAGACAGACAAGCCCTTGCTAATTGCTATACATTCCTTAAAATGTCATTTTTTCTGTTTCATTACAATCATCTAGTAAATACATATGCATGACAAACAGTCAAGCAAGATTAGGCCAGCAATGACAATCAATATCCCATTGTCAATTCCTTCTTCTTTTTTCAACATATTGTCACTCTTTGCAACACAAGGGTGGTGAATGATGATTCATCCCACAAGAGATTAATTAAAAAATGAAAACAATCGGTACTAAAAGCAATTGCTCTCACCTGCAACAATCTGGGCACCTCACCAAGCCGTTCTCGTTGCAATCTGCACACCTTCGCAATTGATCATCTTCTTCACAGTACACCTTCCGACTGCCATTGCAATTGGCGCAGGGGACGAACCTCACACCGCCGCAACTTTGGCAGGAAAAGGCGCCGTCTTTCATAGGGAACCCTTGAAGAAGCTTAGCCAGCTCCCCCGTCTCGAGGAGCTGCCTGATCTCCTCCGCCCCGCCGACGTGCTTTCCCCGCACGAAGACCTGCGGCAAAGATGCCGACTTTTGTCCCAGAGCGCTCAGTAGTTCCTTCCGAAATGAGGAGTCCATGGAGATGTCGCGCTCGTCAACGGCGATGCGGAATCCGGCGAAGATGTTGAGCACGGCGCAGCAGTCCTCGTACGTCCGCCTGATACCGCGCAGCGTGGTGAAGTAGACGACGATCTTGTCGACGCCGTCGGGCAAATCGACCTTGCCGATATTGGACAAAGGCGAAACCTTGGCCGTCGGAACCACCACCGGCGGCGACGGCGGCGTCGCCATCTCAAAACGAGGCCGAGAAACCGTCACCGAGCCGGGCTTGGAGGACCTCGACTGCTTGGGCTCTTTCGAGTAGGCGGCGCGCTGGTAGACGGCAGCGACGGCGGGATCCATGTCGGCGAGAAGCGACTCCTCCGACAAGTGCTTCCAGAGCGGGCGGGCGGCGGCGGGGCGCTTGACCGGACGGTCTTCGGAGGGCGGGTGGTGGAAGGTGAGCGATCGGCGGACGGCAGAGGGCGGGGGAGAAGATGCGGAGTCGTCAAGGCCGGCCATGATGTCGGCGGCGTCGATGACGAGGGGGAGTCGGGAGGAGGGAGGGGGCGGGGAAGGGGGTGAGGTCGAGGGAGCCGAGGGTGGAGGAGGTGAGGGAGACGACGTGGTTGGAGTCGCCGCGCCGGAGGGCCGGGTGGTGAACGAGCGGGGCCGGCAACGACAGCGTGCGCACGGGCGGTGGCGCCGGCGGCGGCGAGTCGAAGAAGCGGCCCTGTGACCGAGACGCGGTGCAGCCCATCTGATTCTTATTAAGAAAGGTGCGTCAAAATGAGAGGAGAAGTAAGACAAAAGACAATGTGTTGCTGTCTTGTTGGATTGGACGGTTGGGTTCCCCTCCCTTTGAGCTCTTCTCTTTACCTATCTTCTTCTTTCGCGGTCGGAGGCGTACAAGAGAAGGAATTCACAAATTCTTCCCAATGGAGAGGACTGGTGAAGGAGAAGGAAGAGGCCTGCTTTTGCTTGCAGTTTTTTTTCCTTTTCTTTTCTTCTTTTTTGTTTATTTATGTGTGTAATGAATGATGTCACACAAAGATGAAGGAGGCGTGGCGTGATTCCAATTATATGTAGCGGACAGCATAAGTGTAAAGCGTGTTTCATTGTGGCGGTTGGAAATGGTAAGCGAGTTCAGGTGACAAACATGATCTCTGATCCTCCTCCTCTGTCAGAAATTTAGTTGCTTACAACATTGGAGTCGAAGGAAGAGGCGCCTTTGATGAGCTAATTCATTTTTTTAGTTGTCAGAAAATTTTCTTTTGACTTTTGAGGGATGGTAATAGAGTAACATCGTTTCTGGTAAAAACATGGTTTCAGATTGTTGTCCAAATTTTTAAGAAAGCCGTTGGTTTTGGGCTTGGAAAACAGGAAGGGGAGTTTATTTTTCTGTAAAGGAAGATGAAGATGTGCTGCTGGCGGCGACCATAATCAACAACTGCCTACCTAGAATGCGCGATCAATTTCCAGGAAGATGGCAGGGGCCTCCGATTCAGAATCTCAGTTTTCAGAGCATGACCGAGACTCGTCGGTGCTGGTCAGCTTTTGACGTACCCTTCCTTCCCCTGGGCTCCTTCCCGTGTACAACCACTCAATATCTTATACAATAATTAGGACCGTAATTTTAAATACTATACCCAATTTAAATACCAGGCCGGATTTATATTTTCAGGCAGACCGCGAACTGCATAGTTTAACCAGACCAGATTTAACCGAATTAATTCGGATTCCAGACATTATACCAGGTTTAATATTTAATTATATTTTACATATTTTTAAAAAATATATAAAAACCCCCATTAATTTCCTAAGTAATATTTTTATAAAAAAGTTAGTATAAGCAAGAGCAGAGCATCATTTACATTTTACGTAAAATCTTAAATTATAAAAATGGTTGGATCATAAAGGTAATTTTGTAAAAGTAACAAAAAATTACAACTTTGATTTAGATGAATGACTAAATTTTCATGCTATCGATATTCTTATATCAGTTGTTGCTAATACCAATCCTTTTTATTTTTATACCTATATGAAAATAAAAATATACAAGTTTTATATTACTTAATAATAATTTTAAATCAAAATAATACTAACATTATCCAACAACATACAATCTAATGATATAAAAAGAAAACGCACACACGTACATCATAGTTTTTCCCAACTGAATAATCAAAGATCAAACCTAATCAAGCCACAATATAATGCATGACACATTACTTAAGAAAAGTTTGTATGATTTATAACCTAAATCAAGCCCGTTTCTTCCCAAAAATTAACATGCATGGCAAATCATTTGGCCTTAACTTAATCAATTAAATAAAAAGAGCACATACACTTTTTAACTTAACTAAGTTAGGGGAAAATTATAATATCAAAATCAGAGGATTGTAAGACAACAAATATACTATAGTCGGATTGTGGGAAGCTTAAAGTGCGATGTTAATTGATAAATGAGATACAAACAAGACAAAAATACCTTTAACAACCCATAAAACGAATTTCAACGAAGATTATCCGTCTATCGTTGCAGAAAATGAGTAAAAATTAAAATTCTACACCACATCGAATATAGTTTATTTACAACACAAATATATCATTACGAGAACCAATATATCATTAACAATACAAAATATTTATCATAATAAATCGACGACAAGGCAGATCAAAGAACAGATCAGAACATATAGTAAGTTTATATTTTAGAACAGATTAAAGAGCGAGCAACGAGGCACATCAGCAGCAAGGACTCTGGTGGCAGGCGAGTGCTAGCGAGGCGGCAGCGACAGCGGCAGATTGGGTATGAGATTGGGTTTATGGAAATATAGTATTATATTGAACCGCCTAGTTCGAGTATAATTTTGGTACGCCGATTTTCACTAAAATTAGAGGCTTTTAAGTAGGGTTGTTAATTGAACGAGTTAACTCGTGAATATTTAATGTTCGGTTCGAGCTTGTTACTACTATATATATGAAATATAATAACACATATAGCTAAGATAGTTGAGATGGTAAATATTCACACTTGATGACTTAAAGGTTATAGGTATCACATTGGCCTCGTTTATTTTAAGTGAGGTACTTTTGATTTTTAATCGAGCTCTGAGCTGGGCGAATAAGATCATAAAAATTCAACAGTTTTAGTATATTTGAACTCAGTCGAACTCGAACATATAAAAGATATTTAAATCGAACTCAAGTATATATGTTCAAAATTCGTTCGATTTTTAATCGAATTCGAACGAGTTTTAAATTATTTGAGCCAAATTCGAATATATATTGAGCTCGGCTCACTCGCTTAATTAACACCACTATTTTCAACCGGGTTTGATGCAACCGCATCCAAAACTATGTCAAGGGGCCGAAACTCAATATACCGGGTTGGACCGGTCCGTACGGTCCACTTTTCAAACTAAGATTTGTGCTTCCAAAAACTAATAAAAAAAGATAGAGGACCAAGTACCAATAACTTCTCAGCGGGAAATACTGACGAACTAGCAGTCGGCTGTTGTAACATTGTAAGTAAAAACAGACGGACCACAACCAAACTCTCTGGGTCAGGGTCAGGCTCTGATAGTCAGACGGGAATCGTATGGATTCATACGATCTACACTAACCACAGAAAAGTAATCAGATTTATGTAAATTATGATATCCCCGTTTTCAGCGAGTTTGATTAGAAGTTAGTACAACATCGTTTGATCATTCTACTGTTCGTGTATTAGAATTAGAATTTCCTTATTATATGATGTGATGTTTTACCGGCAACACCTTACGACCAGGGAATATATGGTTTTTTTCTCCTTAGTGAATATATACGTACATATATATGTATGGTTATTTTGATATCAAAATGACTTATTTTTATGACAAAAAGAAAAACAAAATGTTAAAGGTCGGCTGCACCGCCGACCAAGCAAGGTTAACTCACGGTCATCGGATAAAGCTGATGTAAAACTCAGACACTGCTTTTTAAGGGAGGACCACATACCACTGCATTTCTCATTTCAAGCATGCATAAAAGGGATTCGACCCCCAACCAACGTATCTTAACTAAGGCTTTGTTGAACAAGAATATATGAATTATATCATCTACAACAGCATGGAAAACAACAATCAATTTGAGCCTGCTATGATAATAACCAATCAACTTCAAGCTTATCAGTATATTATCAAGTGGGTTTTTCAGATGTAAGACCAAAATAGGATTTGAAGTAATCCTATTTAATTTGTACTAACCAGCAAAGCTTTCTAGGAAACAACCTGAAGGCAAATAGTTCAGATGAAGATAATAAGACCGCAGCTTAGTCCTACATCCACCACTCAAACAACCCCCAAGTATGAAAACAGCCTAAACTTGAGTATAATTCATTTTTAGTCAATTTTAAGTAGAAATCAAGAGTCTCTTGCCCTCTATAACCTAAAAAACGTGCAATCAGATGATCAAGAGAATCTCTCCCTCCCTCCCTCTATACAAGCACGCAGTTAACTCCCCACGGTTATCCCATGAATAACATCGCAGCGAATATAAAGTATGTAAGAAGTTGTAAGTCCAATCCAAAATGCCAAAGTATTGTTTCTACGCTGGCAAAACATATTGTACATGCATTCGGCTAGTTTTGTAATCATTACACTGAGACTAGAAGTAAACGAAAGAATACCAACATGTTGGGAGCTTATTGCACTTGGGGTTCTTAACGCAGATAGAAAATCCTCGCATAACCAAAAGGTTGCAGAGTGCAAACAACGAGCAATTCATTTAACAACCTAGAACATTCTGCATTGACAAGTCACCGTTAAAAGATTATAAGAAAGAACCGACCTGGTTGCCTGGCAGGGGAAAGTAGTGAAAATGTGTATAATGGACTGCCAGTTCTGTTCCATATGAAACCGCTTACAATAGTCACAACAGGCTTTCTCCCAGAGTTAGACTCTTCCGCAGCATAATCTTGAACAATTAGCAAAATTACGCTCTTAAATATTTGACAAGAAAGTGCATTTAAAGGTGGTAACACTGAACCGAGAGATGAAACATATCAGAATCCAAATAACCACCGATAAAATAAAACAATTAAATTACTGGTACCTACCAAGTTCTTTCAATCTTTTCTTCCACCTTGCACATAGATTCTAATGTAGGATCTATGTGAATTAGAATTAAAACGCTGGTGCCCATCAAGTTAACCAAGCAGACACAAACACGAAAACCTACTTTAAGTAGGCATAACCTCTTGCACTTCCCATCATCTAATATAGTCACAACTCAAAGGAGACAGAAAGTAATGGAAGAATGCCGACATTTTTTTGTAGCTTACGAAAATGCATAATTAATCATTCATTTTGAAAAAAGTTGGGAGTTGCAAAATGAACTCAGATGATGCACGCTGCAATGGTTCATAAAAGGCCTAATTCTTACATTCATAGTAAAATAGGATGCTTCATAATTGTTGGACGTAGTTTTTTGATACGCCCCACTAAATCTGGGCGTATCCTTTTAATAAGATAAAGAATAAAAATGAATAAAATCTCTAACAGATACGGATCATCATGATCATAAGTTAAGGATAAGAAAATTCAATGAGTTAGCGTCCTTATGGTCAAGTGGAATCATTCAACAGCGCCGATCCCTCCATGGAGATAAGAATTACTTTTCCTGCTGCAACAATACTATGATGCACTATAAAATGCTCACAATAGAATGATTACTGTCACGAACAAAACCAAAAAGAATAATTAAAAAGGTACATTTTTAACTCTTAGATTATTGTGAAAAGGGACCTCAACATAGAAAAATTGGGTCACAAAAATCACCCCAAATGATACAAAAAATAAAAGTTAAAAGCATATCACCACTGCCTCGGATCATAGAGCAAGACAAGCACAAGGCTACCCCTAATTCATCGTCAGTTAGGCTGAGACAAACTAAAAAAAGAATTATTGTGAACACCAAATCAAATACAGCAGCCCTCCTTATGCCTAAAACTAACATGTCGGCGGCATACTTACAACTATAGTGCAACAACAAACGAATACTTCGAGTCAAACCAAAGACAAAAAGAAAAGTATTATTATGTACAAAGGGATTGATAGTCGCGACATTATTCCAGACAGTGGAGCCTAAGATTAGCTAAGGGAAGGAACAAAAGAATTTACAGGAAGGGATCAACCAATATGAAAAGGCCCAATCTCCGCCGCCCGTATAGAGCGAGCAATCTCATCGGCAACCATCAAGCACCAAGACACCCAACCATCCAAGAGCATCCACACAATCTTCATCATATAAACCGCCAAGCTCCACGGCATCGCCATAGGACTCAAGCGCTTCCCAGCTGCCAAAGAAAAACCATCCAAGCAAAAAAGAAAAGGGCTCAATCACAGAAAGAGCACAATTAAAAACTTCTAAACCCGACAAGACCAACCAACAACACAATTCAAAGCCAACATAGAGTCCAGACAAGAAACAACTAGTACCTTGTTCCCAAAGGCGATTGCTTGGGCCAGTACAACTCGAACGGGAGCATACAACAGGATATGCATATGGGAGAAGAGAGGGGAAAGGCGAGACCTTTATGCCGAAAGAGCCGAGGGCGAAGCTTGAAGCAGGAGATGGAGGAAAAGAGGAAATGGGAGCTCGCTTCCACCCGGTAATGGCGTCTTCCCCAGGGCCAAGGTGCCCACTTTTGTCAAAAAAGATGTGACGCGTTCGGGAGGGGGACGGCGAGGCCGGTTCGTGGGCAGCCCGGCCCCCGCAAATGGGTCCGGCCAAATTCAATCGGGTCGAATTCAAAACAAATGCCATTTTTTTCTTTCAATTTTTAACAATTTTTAATCTTAAAAAATTTTCACTATTATTTTTTTTATGCCCAGAAATTAAATTATATTTAACATAAAATATTTTTATTTTTTAAATATATTTTCCTCCCCCATGCGCCACCCCTCCCCTGACGTATATAAAAAACATAAATAAACATTCTATAAAATAAAACAAATGTCATTAAATTTATACATTGGGCATCTCCTCGTTGCGAACATCATTGGTATAATTTGGTGCAATGATATAAATCGGTGTGCCGTTAACATCAAAGTAATGATTCTTGGCCCCCCACTAAATTGGTAATTGCTTTGTTCATTTCTTAATTTTATAACTTTGCCTGTCTAAATAGCATCATCAACACACCTCAATTTAGGACAAATTTAATTAATTACCCATCAAAATTGATTTTTTTGTTCCAAGTAATAATGTGATTGAACTTTTTTATTACTATAAATGTGATTGAACTTTGAAGAAATTGATTTATAATATATCACAATTTTCAACATAACCGGTCATTCTCAACGTGTCATTTCTTGCCTTTATTTTACAGTTTTTTCGTCGTTTTGGTTGGGGATTCGTCCCATCCCCCTTGGTTGAGTTTAATGAATTGACGTTAATTTTGACAACATCACGAATATATATAATTCCATGCATTAATAGCCTTTTATCTCTGCACGAATTAGTTGCGCATAACTAGGGATGCGTTTGGATATAGATATCTTGAATCTAATCTGAATCTGGCTTGTTTATATCCGATCTAAAATCTTTTTGATTAAATTTGGTTTTGAGCTTTTTAGATATATAATATATTAAAAAATATTTGAATAGAATATAAATTTTGGATGATCCGATTTGAATAAAAATATTTTATAAAAAAATTAAGAATATTTAAAATAAGATTTTTAATGAATTTTTTCTACTTTATATTAAATTTTTTATTATTTTAATTAATAAGGTTAAATTTGTCTACGGATTTTATGAATTTGGATCAGATACAAATATGGTAATCTTTAGATTCAGGTTAGCATTTAAATATCGAGTTTTGAGTCGAGTTAAGGTGAGCCGAATGTCAAATACTCGTAAGCTGACTCGATCAATTAATAACCCTAATCATAATTATATTAAATCATGAAAAAAATGTGATTGTGAATATAATGCATATATTGTTTAAATAGTGAACAGAAGAAATTTACCAGCTTTTAAACCTCGTTCTATAATGTCAATAATTATTAAAATAATCTAATTACTTTAGGCTTTAGAAGAAGCAAGAGTCGGCTAATTTGGCTAAAATCAATGGAACCGATGTGATTTGATAATTTAGTTTGATTTCAAAATAATTTTCCGCATTATGAAAAGTACAAGTTGAGGTCTATAATTAAGAAATCCAATTTAACCAATTTCAAGCTACACCAAAAAACTTGTAGGACTGAACATCCATAACCTAATATTGTCCTCCCATTCATTTAACTTTGCCCTCAGTATTTAATATTTTCTTTACTATCACGATTTAACATAAAAATTGTGTCAAAATAAAATATAATCAATTAAATCAAATAAATCTTCGATTTGTGATTTATAATGGAACGACTCATGATAGTTATTTTGAAAATTATAAATTTCTAAAGAGATAACCCATATTGGTCAAACTTAAAAGAATAAAACCCTAAATTTGGTGGAACACAACTAACAAGATTTATTTGAAATTTGTTAGAT
This sequence comes from Piper betle, assembly GCA_033002965.1. Classification (NCBI taxonomy): domain Eukaryota; kingdom Viridiplantae; phylum Streptophyta; class Magnoliopsida; order Piperales; family Piperaceae; genus Piper; species Piper betle. Next base: position 37,119 of record JAURVB010002012.1, read on the forward strand.
AAATTTTAGATAAAATCAAAATAAATTTAAAAAATAATTGAAAATCTACTCAAAAGTGGGATTTGCATGTAGAGGTGTTAAACATAAAAAAATATTATTGGGCATTCCTCATAATTAATCATATTTCGTAATATTTATAAATATAACCTTTCATTCTCATTTTTCATTCAGGAGGCTTTTAAAAAAGCCAGACAAAAAATTGGTAGTTTTTGTAAAAAAACTCAAACAAAGTTTGTCTATCAAATCAGATATGCATTTTTTAAGATTGTTAAGTTAAAAAGTTAGCCTAATCTAGTTGAGTCTATACATTCGCACTATTTGGTTTAACCCCCTTATTAACCTAGTCTGGTTGAATCTATGCACTCGCTTAACTCGGTTCAACTTCCATTGCTAGCCTAGTTTGGTAAATTCCATGCACTCACCTGATTCGGCTTGGCAACTTGTTAGTCTGGTTGAGTCCACGTGCTTGTTCGATTCAGTTCAGTTGGCTCATTCATGTGATCCACTTGGTTCGCCTTGTTGAGTTGAATTGCTTATTCAAAGTTACTGACTTGGTTAACCAATTTAACTTTGACTCGATTAGCCTAAGTTAATTAAATTAACTTTTTTGTGCTCATTTGAATATTGGTCAAGTGTGTATTTACAAGTGACAAATACTCTTTTAAATAATTACATGTTAAATTGTAACTATTGTCAAGTGATAGATTTGATGTCTAAAATCGTAATGAAATAAGGAAATATTTTTGTCATTAAGAGTTATTTGTAAGCTTTTGTACCTAAAGTATTTATTAATGAAATGCTGAATTTATATCATTTTTATGTATAAATTTTATATTTAGTAGCTAATTTAATTGTGATATTTTTTAATGACAAGCGTGCATGGTGTAACCCCGAACTTCAAAAGTCGTCGTTGAGCAAGGCAATAATCCTTATTTTTATTTTTTGAGTTTGTGTAAAAGGTAACGCATGATGCGATTTTGAGCAAACATTTTCCTTGAGTAATTGATATTTTAAACTTTTATTCAAGTCAAAAGGAGCCGTTCGTCCAATTTATCCCTCTGAATATCAAGATTTTTCAACTTAATTTTAATGAGTAAAAAAAAAGTCTTTATAAAGATGGGAATGATAGCTTTGGAACAGTAAAATACGTACACGGGCCAGTCTGAAAATCATGACGAAGTGAGCCCAAGGTTCAAACGGCGGCCCAGGCCCATCACATATCGCACAATTTCACTTCTAATTTTTCCCGCTCTCGAATTTGAACAATCGAAGCTCCTCCCATGGCCGCCTGCACTTCTCTCCCCTCATTCTTCTCCCAATGATGAGCCGATCCATGGCGTTCGTCTTCCCTTCTGCCATTCGAGATCTCGAACGAGACACCGGCGACGACGACTCCCGACTCGTTGCCCGCTCCCCCATTGACGTCGCCGCCGCTACCCCCTCCGATCTCGAAGAACTTGTCAAGGGTTTGTTGTCTTCCCCCGCATTATCACTTTCTTTTTTCTTCCTTCTGCAATTATACCCGGAAATTCGAGTTGATTCGTGTCTGTTGTCGTTGTTGGGTGGAATTAAGATGTTGTCTTTGATCTATCCGACAAGGAGTTGTTCTGCGTGGAGGAGCAGGATGTGTTCGATCGGGTCTACTCGCTGGTTAGGGATTTTTCGGCGCTTCCACCGAATTACAAGTCCAGCATCTTCGAGAGCCTGCGTTCCAATCTGAGTGTGCTCCTCCCGAACGTTGATTCTTTGTCTCGTTCCTCTTCTTCTTCAGCCGACCATGGCGCGACGTCTTTCACTGACCACGTTGTGTCGCACCGCAATGCCTTCAAAATCTATACCTTTTGCCTTCTCACTATTGCTGTATCGGAGGAGTCCAATTCCGGCGCTGGTAGTACCACTATGAAGGTCTGTCTCGCTGCCTCTAGCTTTCTTCTATACTGTCATCGTCGTTATGTTCCTCTTAATTTGTATTGCTGTGATTTATTCTTTAGTTTAGGCCGCGGCGAGCAGCCGGAAGAAAAACTTTGCGAGTTCATGGAGCTGGGAATCCCAAAGGGGCCGCCTTTTTAGTTTAATTGCAAGCTCTCTTGAGATTGATCTGTCGTTGCTGTTTGGGTCTTCTGATTTGGACGAGAACTACTTGTCCTTCGTTTCCAAGTAAGTTACGTACATCCTTTATCATGATGCGTATACCCTGTCTTTATTAGGTCAGAAATTATTAGACTGACTCTTTTTTAATTAGATGTGCGTTTTCCATGTTCGAGAATCCTCAAGTTTTGCGTGATCAATATACCAAAGACGCTCTAAGTCGAATAGTAGGCACTTGCTCTACTAAGTACCACTATAACACTCAGTCATGTGCCTCAATTTTGCATCTGCTCCACAAATATGATTTTGTTCCGACACATATCGCTGATGTGATAGCGGCTGCGGTAAAGAAGTACAGCGACGGGAGCTTGGCCGTCTCTCTTATCAGAGAAATTGGCCGGGCTAATCCTAAAGATTACGCAAGAGACACCTCAGGAGCTGATAACATTGGGCGGTTTCTCGTTGAACTCGCTGACAGATTACCAAAACTCATATCTATGAATATTGGGATATTAATTCCTCATTTTGGTGGAGAATCGTATAAAATTAGAAATGCTCTCCTTGGACTTCTGGGGAAACTGGTGGCTAAAGCGTTTAAGGACGTTGATGGCGATGCTAGCTCCAAATCAGTTCGACTCAGAAGCAAGCAAGCTATGTTAGACATTTTGCTAGAGAGGTGCAAGGACGTATCTGCCTATACAAGGAGTCGGGTACTGCAAGTATGGTCTGATCTTTGTGAACAATATGCTGTTCCCATTGGGTTGTGGAATGAAGTGGCCTCTGTGACTGCTGGGAGACTGGAGGACAAGAGTGCAATTGTCAGAAAGTCAGCTCTAAATTTGCTTATAACTATGCTTCAGCACAACCCATTTGGACCACAGTTACGAGTTGTGTCGTTTGAAGCGACGCTGGAAAAATATAGGGAGAAGTTACGGGGATTGGAACCTGATGAAAAATCTTCAGAGAGTCTTGCGGATGAAATCGCCGATAAGAATGAAACAACTAGGGCTGAGAGTGACATTGATCAGGCGGAGCCTGATGGTGCTGAAAAGCAAGAGAGTGTGAGTGATAGTGCCCCTTCTGTTTCTGTTTCTAGCGCCACAACTTCTGATGTGGCAGAATGTGGCAATTTGGAAGAAACGCGGACCTTAGTTGCTTCACTGGAGGCGGGTTTGAGGTTCTCGAAATGTTTATCATCCACAATGCCCACGCTTGTTCAACTTCTTGCTTCGTCTTCTGCCACAGACGTTGAAAGCACAATCCATTTACTAATGCGATGCAGACAATTTCAAATTGATGGTTCTGAGGATTGCCTTAAAAAGATGTTGCCCCTTGTAAGATTTTCTTACCATGTTGACGAAGTTTCATTTAAAAAAAGCAATTTAGTTGTAGCGGCAGTTATTATGATCTTTTTCTTTTGTTTCTTCAGGTTTTTTCGCCAGACAAGTCTATCTATGAAGCTGTAGAGACTGCATTCATGACAATATATGTAAAGAATATCCCTCCAGAAACCGCAAAAAGCTTATTGAGTTTAGCCGTGGAAGCAAATATGGGTGACCTTGCAGCTCTCGAGTTCATTGTTGGTGTTTTAGCGTCGAAGGGGGACATATCCAATAGCGCAGTGCGTTTTTTAGTCTACAGGCTAATGTATTTTTATTTTGTATTTTTATTGCATTTCGCCATTGTATACTTGGCAGAACTTATAAGGAGCACATACTCTAGTGGATAGTTCTTATGTACTCCTATCATTTAGTTCTCATAGTACTGTGAGTTCTAGGTCATATTTTAGTCAATTGAACGAAAAAAGTGTTTTTCTCGAAAACCACCTATGTCATTATAAATTTTAAAGTGTTTGTCCTTTTTATTTACAACCACCAGATGACACCATTTGATTACCTTGCATCGTTTCTTGGCTCAGTTTTTTAAGCTTGCTATGGGATTTTTAGAAGACCTTTGTGTGTTGTATTTTTTCATACTAAGAATTTCTGTTTTGAATTTGATCAGATATCGGCATTATGGGACGTTTTTTGCTTTAATATCAGAGGAGTTACGGCAGAGCAAAGTCGGGGAGCTTTATCTGTTCTCTGCATGGCAGCAAAAACTACCCCAGCCATCCTTAGTACCCATTTGCAAGATATCATTGATATTGGTTTTGGTCGTTGGGCGAAAGTGGAGCCATTGCTTGCGAGGGCAGCATGCATTGCTCTTGAGCGATTATCTGAAGCCGACAAAACAAAACTCTTATCAAATTACGGCAGGAAAATTTTTGGGATGTTGGAAAGATTAGTCCTCGGCTTCGGGCTTCATGGAAATGTTTGGTACCCTGCTGCAGAAAATGCCATAAATGCAATATATGTTCTCCACCCAACACCTGAAATTATAGCTGCTGACCTTGTGAAAAAATCTGTGAGTTCTCTCTTTAATGAAGGCGACGAACTGGAAATCCCGATCAGCGTTGATTATCTTTCGTCAGTGAAAGTTGCGAAGCTTAGTAAATTCTTGTTTGTGGTTAGTCATGTGGCCATGAACCAGTTGGTCTATATTGATTTATGTCTTAGAAAAATTCAGAAACAAAAAATTCCAACAAGTTATCACCTGCCATGAATGATATTGGCGAAGAAGCTGAAGTTGTGGGTCAGGTGAGGACATTTAAGATTAGCTTTCCCTGACTTTTGCACATTTTTATCTTTTGCTTTCTTAAGCTGCCTTTGTTGTTGTATTCTTGACTGGGATTTAGGACGCGGGAATAAATGCAGAACTGGGTCTCCATGCTTCAGAAGATGCTATTCTTGATAATCTTTCTGAAAGAGCAGGACAGGAAATTGTTTCAAGCAGTTTTGATGAGAAATACTTAATTGGATATTGCGCTCCATTTGTATCAAAACTTTGTAGGAATTTTGGTTTGACGGAGAAGGTAATTTATGCAGTTATCTGTCATTCGGGCAGAACTAAAATTAGGAAGTAAGTTGATTTATATTCTTGTTCTGTTGCAATGCAGTTTCCGGAACTACAAGCATCTGGGGTTCTTGCTCTGTGTAGGCTGATGATTATTGATGCAGACTTCTGGTTAGTTTTTGGCTATTTATATTTACGTAATATCTGGCATTAACAATCGAGTTTAACAGTAGGATGGCCAACATGTTTGTAGTGAACAAAATCTTCAACTTCTCTTTACCATTGTCGAGAATTCTCCATCTGAGACTGTACGTTCCAACTGCATCATCGCAATCGGAGACTTAGCAGTCCGTTTTCCAAATTTTTTAGAACCTTGGACGGAAAATGTCTATGGTCGTCTACGGGATTCGTCAACTTCTGTTAGAAAAAATGCCGTATTGGTGCTTTCTCATCTCATTCTGAATGACATGATGAAGGTGGAGTAGCTCATAATCTGACGCTATTAGATTGTTGATTGCATGTTTTTGAGATAACTGAGCTGTAGAAGTTGTTTAATAGGTGAAAGGTTACATTTTTGAAATGGCTATGAGACTAGAAGATGATGATGACAGGATTTCTGGTCTTGCAAAGCTATTTTTCCATGAGCTATCGAAGAAAGGTGATGCCAGGCATTTGGCATTTGACATTTGTGGGCTTTGTGGGCTTTTTTATAATGACCCGCTTCATTTTTCTGCAGGGAATAATCCAATTTATAATCTACTTCCGGATATTCTTGGGAGGTTATCAAACCAAAATCTTCAAGAAGAGATTTTTTGCAACATTATGCAGTTCTTAATTGGAAGTATTAAGAAGGTAATGAATTTTGGCTTATTTTTGTTTTGCCGTTTGAAACAAAACTTTTTTTATGCTTTTGAACAACATAGGACAAACAAATGGAAGCACTTGTTGAGAAGCTTTGCAACAGGTTTTCTACAGCAACAGGTAGGACTTCAGTTGTGTCTTTTGGCCGTTTGTAACAACTTATCCATATTAAAGTCTTGATATTGTTTTGTATTGAACCTTGGCAATCGAAGCAATGTTCTTTTTAGTCTCATCCTTGCCGTGGTTTCTGTCACGCAGACAGTCAACAGTGGCAACATATTGCTTATTGTCTTTCACAGCTAACCTTCACAGAGAAGGGTATTAAAAAGTTGATGGAATCTTTTAAGGCATATCAAGATGCATTGTTTGAGAATCCTGTGATGGAACACTTTGAGAATATTATTCAGAAGGTACCCTAAGAAGGTTCTGTTTTACTCTTTATCCTAGAAGCTGTCTTTGGTGTAACTTCATCTAGTTTTATATTATCTTATACCAGGCAAAAAAATTGCTAAGCCAGATACTAAGACATGCATTGAGGAATTTGAGGAGAAGGTTAAAAATTCCGCTTGGACAAGATGGCACAGGAGGAGACAGCCAAAAATGCTAAAGTTCATCAAGAGAATTCTATCAACATAATGAGTTTTGGTGTTGAAACAAGAAAAGATGAAAATTTGGATAATGGCTTCGAAAGCGGTGAGTACTATTATTTATTTCTTCTAATATCTGCGATCTGTACAAGTTTGGCCTTTCTGCTGTCATAAGTACGGTGGCCTTTCATTGTACAAGTTTATGGCTAGATCAATTATTATCTTTAAATAAATCGCAATAAAAATGTGACAAATGAATGGAAAACTATGTTAAACGTACTATGGTGGTATTTATTAGGTATAGTTGGTAGCAAGAAGCATTTTGTTGCATATTGATGTTAGTGTCCATGTATTTGTAATTTGGTCTATTCCTGCTGTATTCATGAATGCGCGTAGAATCCGGAGTACGTGATGGTGGGGAAGTCATTGACCCGCCATTGGAGGAATTGCAATCAGAGAATTCACCAACAGAGTCCAGGGAGTCGCAAATAAGATCTGGAATGAAGGAAAGACCAAAAGCTAACGTTCAATTGGAAGAAACGGTTCAGAAAGGTAAGAAGCTGTCATTTGGCTTTCCTTTTCTTGCTCTCTGTTAGCATACGCTACATATTTTTTCCCAAAGCAACATACGTTACATTGATCATTAGCTTAGTAATTCTTCCCGTGTAAAACTGTTTTAGGTGCATCAAAATCAATAATTAAGAATGCAACAGTCTCTGAAGAAACAGAAAGTGGTTCGACTAATCGTTCCCGCAATAGAAGAGCAAGAAGGAAACGCTGATTGATTTAAATGGAATGTTTCTGTCATTAACTTGATGACTTTTATGACCTCATTCACGCCGTCTGGTGCAGCTGATTGGCTTCTTTTCAGGTTATGGTTGCATGTGTGATGTGGAGTCTTGGAATTGATAAATAAATTAGTTTTTTGTTTTTTTTTGTACTACACTGATCCTATGATTAAACGTGAGACGAGTTTGTAGAAAAAATAGCAATATATATATATTTTTAATGCTTAGTATCCGCAACCGCTGGTATAGTTGCTGTATTATTTTGCCATTTGTATAAAATTATCATTATCATCTAACCATTATTATAATTCAAAAACTCATTAAATATTAGCGGACACAAGAATATTAGTTATTTATACTATTTTATTTTTCCAAACAAACTTGCAGGACATATATACATAGCCCCGCACGGATTGTACTTACAAATTGATGGAGCCATCCGGTGATTACTGAATGAAAAAATTAAAAAATATATACAAATTTAAATTTAGTAGAATCATTTAAAAATTTGGCTTAGAATATTTTGAGAATAATGAAATTATTAAATATAAGTCAAGCATGAAATATTGAATGAGTTTTCAAGTCAGACGGAGTAGGTTTGGAGAAATATAACCTCATTTGGATTCAAGTTAGACATGAATAGATGGTTTACTCATAGAGATTGCTAGGATGATGTATGGTTATGTTTGTAACATCCTAAATCCTGTTCATAAGCTATTTATGATTGAGTTAAGTTACGTTTAAATCAATTAATCTGAAAGACTTGAATGAGAGACGTCATTAATTGCTTAGCCAACATTCAACAATGTCTTAGAGAAATAAAGACACCACTAATTGCTTAGCCAACAATCGACAACAAGGGATGAATGGATGCATGTAATAACCTAATAAGAAGGTGTGTGCAATGATATGACATGAGAGCACTCAACACGTAGTAAGTGCACAAATATATACGAATAAAATATAGGAATAAATGTATCAAAATAATTGTTAGAATGGAAATTTGAGTTTATCATTGAGAGACCTGATAACATATTTGGTCTGCTGCTATAAAAGTTGGTTAGAGCATACAACATAATACATTAAATAAAATGCACATTAAACATAGACAAAAGTATGACAGAAAACAATGGCATGCGAGTACAAATGTGTGTAGTAACCATCTGCCCTTCCAATAAGGCCAATCCAACACAGAAGAACTCAAGACCTGCATATAGAATAAGAAAACTGTTAGCAACAAGTGTCACTGGCCTAGAAAATAACTAATATAAGCTGACAAGTAGAAACTGACTTCTATGAAGAAGGAAAACCAAAAACTAATCACCATGGAAATACTCAAAGGGCATCTATTGAGAAGTCATCAAGTTGAAGGCTAGATATCATCCCAAAATGAACTCGTATTGTGCCACTCTCAGTAATAACTGGTCTCACTCTTAGGAAAAAACACATATCCTAAACCCTCTTCACCCTCCATTTAACTCCTAGTCGAGGGAATAAAAGCTGAGTACTTTCAGGCAGTTGACTTCGGTACCCTTAGACACCACAAATTTAGACATGTATGGTACATAACAGTACTCATCTATTGCAGGCATCTTCGGGTGCGAGGAAGCTTAATACGTAGAGATGTCAGGATATCTTAGGAATGGAATAACCCTCTCACTAATCTAGTGTTTGCTGTGACCTTCGTGTGCATCTATTTACGGTATACGCAAGGCCAACCACCAACTCTTGGCTCACTGAAATTTGATAAAAATTATATATAGGGCTAGAAAGGGAATCACATAAGTAGGCCCGAAGGCAACATGGTCATGGTGTGTGCTCATATAAATAAGAACATTTCAAACAATCAACAACACCAAACCAATTTACAAACAAACACTTGACAAAAAAGCGAGATATGACAAGCAATAAACAAAAAATAAATAAAACACGTCAAATAAATAAATGAACAATAAATAAAGATAATAGATACACGAGTAAACATTGCAACAACAATAAATGACAACTAAACATGCATGAAAGTAAATAGGTAATTCAATAAAAATTAATAATTAAATATGCATTTAATTAATAATTAATTAAATAAACTCACTTATCAATAAAAAAATGATAAATAAATAAATAAAATATTAATCAATACAAAATAATAATATAAATAATTCTACATGATTTTACAACTAAATGCGAGTAAATATTAATACATACAAAAGCTAGTAAATAAATAAATAAGTCAATAAAGAAAGGAATAAATATTTAATATCAATCGATCAAGAATAATAACAATATAATTATCAAATATATGAACACATCTAAACACACGTAAATGATAAGATGTGCGCGAGCAAATAATTAAATAATTAACCAAGATTTGGTAAACATGAATGAGATTAATATTAATAAGTAAATATATCATCAATAATAATAAATAATCATTCAAGCATACATCATAATCGACAAATATATAAATAACAAGAAATAAACAATAATAAATAAAGAAAGACACTCCTCACATGAAAATATGCTAAATAATGTTAATATACATCTAAACTAATGTAAAGAGTATCGAATTACTGGAAATAATCGAAAAATGAGATGAAACGGAAGGTCGAGTCGACTGGGCTAAACCAAATCGACTTGACTCATTTCAGAGTCGAGCTGCAGGGTTGGCTGGAGTCGATGAACAAACACACAGGCAGGTGGGTTGGTCTAGGCAACCAAATAGGTGGACATGAACATGGTCTATCGGGTAAATGAGCAGCAAACTGGCTGGTGGTGCCCGTCACCAAAAAGCTTCGACAACGGCACAGTGGAGACTACTGCTGGTTTGCATTCGACAGAGGAGGTCGAGGCAAATGTTTATGAGGTGAGCGTCAACAATGTAAAACCTATGACTCGTGAACCAATCAGATTTAGTCGTCAGTTCAAGTCGAATCAGTTTAGAACACATGTGTTAATCTGAGGTCAGTTATGCATTATGAGCCATGAGGGTTAAGTGTACCGAGTATGTGTTGATAACGTCCGTAACAAAGCATGAAAATGAGTTATCAGAATATATAACATACTGTGATTTTTTTATTATTATTTATGACTGTAGAAATTAGAATTAGGACGTTTACCGTATTAGGATGTGTTAGATAGGATTTTGGTTGGGTTAGAAGTATTTATAGCATACCATTCAGTCAAGGTCGAGCTCGTCCTATTTTATTTTTATTATTTTTTACTCAAGTTCGGGACAAGTCAACTTTTATTTACTGAAAACACCATTACATCTATTTCAATTTTAATATGCATAGGCGAGAGGCCACACTTGGAGTTTTCACATGTCGTTTGGGACTCGTTCTCTTATTTGTCGATTTCTTCTATTGTTGTTTTATATTGTAGGTTGCAAGACATCTTAAGTGGTTGTTTTATTAGACCCCACTTAATACGAGCCATTTTAATGAACAAATTTCTTGGATTAATAACCCTCAAGAATGAAATCTATTGAGTATACTATCAAAAACAAGATCCATCGTAAGTTACCTTCAAGCCTACAATATTAAATCCCTTACCAGGCCTGTATATAATTCTATCGAGTTTTCAGTGAGATGACAGATGGTGAAACGAACTCGTACGTACCATAAGTGGGTGCATGTGCCAGTCACAACAAGCTTTAGATTAGTGAGAGGGTTATTCTATTATCGAGGGATCCCGATAACTTCACGTTTTAAGTTTCCTTACACCCAGAAAAGCGTGGAGGTTCATGGGTACTACTATGCAACACATGTCTAGATGTGTTGTTCAAAAGGAATTGAAAGCGATTTCTTTAGAGTACCCGACCCCTTGTGCTCTAGGCTTGGAGAAATATTGAGGATCAGACAGGGTTTAAAATACTGTCATTCCTGAGAGAAGGGCAGTTAGAAAATGCGAAGAGAGGCATCAGACTAGTTAGTTTGGGATGCTATTCAGACTATATCTCGATGGCTCCTTAGTAGTTACCTTTATGAGAGTTTTGATAAAGTATATGCATGTCTTTTTCATGAGAGTTCGCCCTCATTGGTAATTTGATATTAGTTATTTTCTGGTCCACTGACAATCGTTGTTGACGATTTTCCATTATTTATGTAGGTGAGCACCAGACATAACAATATATGTTAGACTTGATGAATAGGTAATGACATCCTTACACACACGCATGCTTGACAATAGGATGCTTTATTGTAATGCTGGTTAATGTGTAAAACTTTTGATGAAATATTTTGATGATGTTTAATGCATGTTACCTTATTTTTGTTAATGATATTTTGATGTCGTTGATAATGATACTGCTATGATGAAGTTAGTAAACTTTCAATCTTGTTAATGAGATCAAGAGATGGGTCAAGACTCCATCATGAAGTATGTTGTGTATAGAATATGATGTTATGATATATTTTGTTATTTTCATATAATCTGTAATATAATGATGGGGAAGGTGATTCCCTTATTGCACTTTTAGGAAAAAAATTTCCGTTTATTTACAAAATTTTTATTTTATTTAATTGATTAAAGTGTGATTTTTTGTTGCTATATCATCTACGTAGCGTCCTGCTAGGTTGTGCATGTAACACTACACATCTGGTTGACGCTTGAGAACCGAACAAAAATGTCACTGGTCCCAATTAGGTCGGTTGACCCAAACCCAACCCTATGGATCTACTCTTCGTGTCCCGAGAAAGAAGATGTCTATCACTATATATAGATGGAAGTACAAAAGTAAACCTAATATGCTACTATATGAATGATATGAGAACCACAATAATCACAATAAAATTAAAAATAAAATAAGCATGAATACGTACTATATTTTTCACATATACATCAAAACATTCACGACATTTGGGTCTTAACCTACTTATTCATCATTTGACTTGCACATTAATATATGTTTCAAATCATAATATTAATATTCATATTTATTTACCACAATCTTCATCACAAGTATTTCATTGTTCATAATAGCATACCACAATTAACATAGTCAAAACAAATATTCAGTCGATGCGTGTGCGTATGTGCAAGAGACATCACTGTTCCTCTGTCCAGGCTAGCTCGTCCTACTCATGATCATCACCTACATATATTATAAAAATACGTCAGTAATGAGTGCTACTGGTCCAAAAATATAATTAATATCAAACTGGCTATGAGAGCAAACTTTTATATGAAAGAAAACATTTTCTATATTTATCGTAAAATCTCTGAAGAGCATCTACTGAACTAAAATCATCTTTAATTAAACTGATTTGTTGCTGCTGCTGATGCCTCTCTCGGCATTTTCTCATTTTACTTTTTGGTCCCTTGGGACTACTATCATATCTTAAACCTTTTTCTATACCCACTCATGTAGCATGGTTGTAGGTATTTTCGACTTTGAATGGTATATGCCGCTAGCATAACATGGTTGTCGGTATTCTCGGTATCAACTGGTACACGCTACTTGCATAGCATAGTTGTCGGCAGCTTCGACTTGTACATATAATTGTCGGTATTCCCAATATCGACTGGCACATGTCACTTACGTAGTATGGTTGTTGGCGGTTTCGACTGGTGCATGCCACTTGCATAGCATGGTTATCAGTTTCAACTCGCACATGCTCACTGGCGTAGTACGGTTATTGAAGATCAGTAAAACTATATATATATATATATATGTATATATATATAGTTAAACTCGGATTGACACCGACAAAAGTCAAAATTAACTCAAAGCGTAATAAAGATTCTATGAACAAAAATTGAGATGAGGAAGCTAAATGGGTCTCGATACCCTAACTTAATTGGGTGGAGATCTTAGACTCAAATTAAATTAGGTTAAATGGGGCAATTCGTTACTCTGAAATTCTTAAGATACATATAAATGAGATATCTTAAAAAGACCCAAATAACTACTAAAAAATGATATAACTTAAGACGGAGCCCGATCCAGTAAGGTAACAGGTGAGTAATACCATAACCTGAGGTTTCACGGTGTTGAAGTGGCCAAGTTAAAAGGTCAAACCGATTCTCGCTCCATTGGCTAGAAAGTAAGAGGTGTGTCCGCCTCTAGTCTCACCTCATGGGCGGCGCCAAGTCACTAATGGGCTATCCCACAGGATGGGATCATGGGGAACGGTATGGTGGCCATAAGCGCGGCCCATGCAACCGGGCTGACCTCTCCCAACCCTTTCCCGCCCATAGCCGGCGCCGGGGACAAGCCCTCCTCCTCCTCTCAACTTCCCGCCCATAGCCGCCGCATGGAACTCCGCAATCTCCGTCGCCTCCCTCCGCCGCCGCTTCCGCACTTCCCTCCGCCTCGGATCTCGCCGCGGCGACGTCGTCCGGCCTTCTCCGCCTGGCCTTGCACGTTCACGCGTGGATGATCAAGCTTTCCGGTTCCTTCTCCCCGGATTTGATCGCGGCCACTCGGTTGATCCTTGCGTACGGTGACATTGGGTGTGTGAGGTCCGCGCGCCAGCTGTTTGACCGAATTCTGGTGAAGGATGTCGTTGCCTGCGCTGCGATGATGGCGGCGTACAATGACGGTGGCCGGTTTGAGGAGTGTATTCGGGTTTTTGTGGATGACGTGGCGAGGGACTGCTTGCCTGTCAACGAGTTCGTGAGTAGTTGTGCATTGCGGGCGCTGGTTTGGGGTTGGTGTTTGAAGGGGAGCAAGTTCACGGCTTGGCCGTGTAAACGTCGATGTCGAGTAACGTGTTTGTTGGTACAAGCTTGGTTGATATGTATGCCAAGTGCGATCTCTGGAGTGATGCAAAGCTGGCCTTTTAGATATTCTGGTGCCGAATGTTGCATCTTGGAATGCTGTACTCAGTGGGAGTTCGACGGCCGAGGAGGCCATGGAGATTCTTCTCCAAATGGGTTGGTCAGGGCTGCTTCCGGATCATTGGACATTGGCGACTGCTCTTCGAGCTCATGAAGGGGCTACTTTGAGAGAGATTCAGCAGGTTCATGCTTTGGCGGTGAAGCTCATTCATGGAGAAATGAATGTGTTCATTGGCGGTGCTCTTTTTGAGCGGTATTTGGACCAGGATGAGGTTGATGATGCAAGGTTGGTTTTTTCTAGCATTTAACATGAGGATCTTGTCTCTTTTAATTTAGCTATCTAGGAATGCTCCGTCAGAACTGGTCTAGATGAAGCTGTGAGATTGTTTCATAAACTTATCGAATTGGGTAAAAAACCTAATGAGGCAACTTTTATTTCACTCATGATAGCCGTTGAAGAGCATAATGAGGAAAACAATTGCACGCACTGGCTGTTAAATTCGGATGCTCATATGGGGAAGGCTTTGGCAGTTCTATGATTAAAATATACACCGCATTTGATTGTTTAGAGGATGCTGTCTGACTCTTTGATCAGTTTACTAACGCTGATATTGTTCTGTGGAGTTCATTGATAACGGACTTTTCAAGTAGAGGTGAAGGTCAGAGGGCACTGAACTGTACCTTCAAATGGTTTCCCAGGGAATCAATATAGGTCCTCCTAGCAACCATATTTTGTCCAGTTTGCTGCGTTCGTGCTCTAGTTGGACTTATGTCGAAGAAGGTAAACAAATTCACGGGCAAATTGTAAAGACCTGTGATACTGAGACGGAACTATTTTTATCATGTAATCTGCTTGACATGTATGCAAAGTGTGGGTATATAGATGAAGCTAAAAGGATTTTTAAGCAGACGACCCGCCAGTACTTTGCTTTTTGGAATTCCATGATATCAAGCCTTGCCAGACATGGACATACTGGAGCAGCGTTATCAACTTTTCATGAATTTTGCGCCAACCAAACATGAAGCCGAACCACGTAACCTACGTCGGTGTTCTTTCTGCTTGTAGCCATGGTGGTTTAGTAAGGGAAGGCTACGAGTATTTTAATTTGATTGAGGAACCAACAATCGACCACCATGCCTGTCTTATTGATTTGAATGTTCGTGCTGGACACTTGGAAGAAGCAAGGGAGCTTATTGAATGTATGCCCCTCCAACCAAATGAGCTTATATGGTCTTCCCTGCTGGCTGCCTGTAGGATACATCGACATGTTGAGTTTCCCTTCGGGCACTTATATTGGTCTATCAAATGTTTATGCTGACGTTGGAAGATGGAAAGAAGTCAAGAGAATTAAAAAGTTAATGAAAGGCTCAAAAATGGGATTCTGCATCGGCAGTTGCTGGCTTAGTGTCAGTGGTAGCACCAAGGTTTTTCATGCAGATCAAGACCAATGATCATAAAAATATCTTCAGCTCGTAGCCTTTGCGCTCAAAACTAGGGTGATCTCTGCCATAGAGGTACGCTACCGCACGTTGTCTTTGTGATGGTAATTGACCATATTTTTCAGTGGTTTAATGTTCGTAAGCGTGATTTGGTTACCAAAAGTGTCATTCAAGATATGGTTCATAAAATAGTAGTTTGTTTTCCAAGTTTGCCAAACTTGAAAATATTTCATAAATAAATGCATTTATACAGTAGAAAAAGTTGTGAGTATTTTTTTTTTGTGGTCCTTGATCCTTTGGGGGAAAAAAAGCATTTTATTGTTGTAAAACTCACGAAAAGTGTCACGCTCTTTTTCGTACGTTTTTGTTGGTAGAAGCGAGGATGGACGTTGAGAGTGTAACTCTTGACGCCCTGAAAACCATCCAGCGCCGGGGGTTGATACTGTAGCGTTGTAGTATGAAGTGTGATTTACGAGACCTAAAAAAGGTTTGTAATCGTTATCTACGAGAGAGTCATGGAATTCAATGTATTTGGTAAATGGATGGACTTTTGTTTGATATTTGTCATAATTGTAAAAATTGGAATCGGACCTAAATCGGAATGGAAGGGAGTTATTGAATCGGACCGATTCATTTAAAATCGGACAAGAATCGGTTTACTTGAATCAGTCAAACTTGATGGATTATTAATTAAAAATATGTCATTTTGATGTTATGGTATGTATTATATTTTATAATATTTTTTAATATTAAATTTTTTTGAATTATTTAAAATTATTTATTATTTTTGACTCAAGTCAACTTTTAATTACGAGAATATCATTGACCATTTCTTCCACTCAATTCTCTCTCCGATCACTGACGCGCCGCCCGTTTTCACCCCACAGACGTTGCCTTTGGCTGTCATGCTGCTGTCGATCACGGTCATTGGCGGCTCCGCCTAGTCCCCCTCTTGGGCCCCTTACCCCGCCCTGTCCACTCTCTATTGCACCCTCCCACCCCGTCCCCGTTCCCCTCATGCACCCCCTGCCCTGCTTGCCACCCCACCCAGCTCCGCCCTACCCCTACTTTCGTCGGCCACACCCTGTCCTTCCCTTGCTGGCCTGTTTGTCCCCCATCGTCATTACCCCCCGTGTCGTTGCCCACCCCCATCATCGCCCTCGTCACCTCTTTTCCCCTATTCCGCCTTCCTAAATCGGCTTAAATTGGCCGATTCACAAATTAGTTTAAATTGGGTGAAATCGGCTCAAACTAATCGATTCATGGACCAATTTTTACAATAGCCGATTTGCCTACTTTTTTGAAGCGGAATTGTTGAGATCAAATTTAAATTGGCCGATTCTGAGATTTTTGTAACTATGATATCTGATACTGTATCATCGGTGGTTGTACATAATGCAATGCCGGTTTATCAACTCTTCACATGTTTTCTTCGTAGCACGAATTCCACAGTTTTATGAGTAGTTCTGCTTTCTCCATTTTTTGTACTAATGGAAACAAATTTTATGCGTATAATGTTTGTGCTTCAATTGACTCAGAGAGTTTGAGACTCCATTTTTAGAGGTCTAGAGAATGGTTATACTAGTTAAGAACTTTCGTTGCGGCTAATTATCCACTACGTGGCAATGTAGAGTAACGACGGTTATTGGTTTATGAAGGTCGATTACAACAGTCCTTACTCTTGGAGATGGTGGCTACTGGTGATCATAAACAGTTACATTTAAGCACATGTAAGAGTTTAGACGAGAAACGCTAGCAGAGACAGGACGGGGACACACGCACAATTGAAAGTATTTGGAACTTGGAAATAAGAACGAGTAGAATTGAGACAATCTCCTAAACCAGTTTCTTACAGCAGGTGAAGCAGTCGAGCTTTTGGCATTTGAACAAAGGTTATTACGAGACGAAGAGACATATTGGTGACAGTTTCATACATCAGAAAAAAGCTCGGCTGCCGTAGAATACCCTCGATCCATCCTTTCTTTTCTCCCCGTCTGACCTATTTTCGGGAGCCTGAGGTACGACACTCTGATTGTCATTGGACGCTGACTTGTCAAGATCCATGGGAAGCTTCATTTTTGCCAAGGATTCAGTGAACTGGTGCATGCTCCTCATATACATGTCAACTATCTGTTGCTGCATGGCCGACTGCTCGGCCTCAATATTGATATTCCCAAGCGGGGCAGTGAAGACGGTGCCCAGTTCAAAAGTTCCAGTCTTGCCCTGTTTCACTGTCTCTTCTGCTTTGTTCAGAAATTTTGGATCTTTGCTCTCCTCTACGGTCGAAGTTCCTTTCTTGGAGGTGGGTGTCTCTGGTGAAGCTTCAGGACTCTGGCTGGGCTCTGCCGATGAATTGGCGGAATTCCCTGTTCCAAGCTGGCTCTTCCTTTCCAGGGAGTCGCCCGAGGTCCGGTCGTCTCCCAAACTGGTCGTGGTCGAACCAAAAACAGATGCTGGGAAACTCTCGTTTGGTGAGACAGATCGAGCGCAGTTTTCCTCGCTTGGGTTCAGAGCCATTTCATAATCTTTCACCGGCTGCACAAGGGCGCCGAGGTGAAGAAAAGGACGACCCGAAATGCCAGGTTTTGGGGCAGGGTGATTCCCTCGTGCGGCCATGTCAATGTATTCGGAAACCATCTTATAATTCTCTGTCACGATATTCATGTCAGGGAACTCAACTGTAACATATTGATCCACCGGGTCGACGTCATCTGGTCCTTTACGATCAAGCAACACAACCTCCGAACTTATGGAGGAGTTTGTGGGGTCTGAAAAGGAACCCAAGGCAGGGGAAGTGGCTAGGAACAATGTCAACTTAACAGTTCCGGCCGGAGAATGGAAAAGATCTGTGGACGAAAGTGTGAACTCCTGAGTTAGTTTTCCTTTACCTGATAAGGACGACAAAGGAACCAGAACGAACCCCAGCAACTGATCCTCCAAGAAGTTCCTGGCCCGACTCAACATCCAAATTTCGCATTTGAGCACGGCGTCGTTGCGGGTTATCTTCATCCTAAGGCTTTCATTGAACTCGGGATTCTTTCCCCGCCGGCAATTATGGTGGTTGAGATTGTCTCGTCCGGGCTGCAAGTGAGGGAGAACTTGGCATAGACATCTTGGTTGTCGTAGATGCAGATGTTGTGGATGTTCCTGGCTCGATGGACAAAGATGTCTAGAACACCGGAATCCCCATCACCAGCGGCCATTATCTCTGAACTGTGATCATAGCTGAAAGCCGTGCTCCGGCTGTACGTTTCCATTCAAGCAAAGCACGGGCAGAAAGGTTCTGCTCCACACTGGGAGCACTACTGGAGGTGTGGCAACTGTTTGCACGGCCCCCACACTCACAAAGGTGTCTGCTCGAACAGAAAACTCGGTGCGGGAGAGGGTTCTGACTTGGTATGAACGAAATGGAAGAAGAGCTTCCCTTCTTTCCACGGGAGTAGGTGAGGGTGGAAGAAGGGAGCAATTGGTAATGGAGATGATGATGATTATCATGGCTTGCTTTCGTAGATTGGCCCTTACTTTGTTAGTTAGGTGAGGCCGAAGGATTGACGGGATATTTCGGTGCGGTTTGCTTGACATTGCAGATTGAGGTCAGTTTCTGCTCCACCACTACGGAAATTGGATGACCCACCAAGACTAGGCTTGCTCATTACTGACCACACACAACACCCTGCTTTTCCTTCACTTTTTCAACTGCTCGTAATGGATGGCGGCATAGGTAGGGGTAGGGCCGCAAGGATGTTAATTGAGCAAGCGAGCCGAATTCATCGTGTATTCGAACTCGGGCTTGAATAGTTCGAAAGTTCATTCGAACTCGACTCGAGATTAAACGAGTTTTGGATATACATGTTCAAGTTCGACTCGAATATTTTTTATGTATTCGAGCTCGACTCGAGTTCGAATATACTTAAACTGTTTAATTTTTGTGAGCTCGTTCGTTAACTCGAAACCAGCTCGATTAAAAGTCAAAAGTACCTTACTTAAAAGAAAGTGGGGCCAATGTGGTTTGAACCTACAACTTTAAAGTCATCAAGGTGCATATTTACCATCTTAATTATCTTGTTTCTTTATTACTATATTACATATATATATATATAATATAATATAAAGACTATATTATTATATTATTTTATCAAAGTCGAGTTCGAGTCGAGTTCGAGTTACAACCGAGTCGAGTCGAGTCGAGTTAAACACGACCTTACTCAAGCTCGGCTCGTAAGATTCGAGTTCGAGTCGAGTATTTAAATGTTGAATTTCGAGTTGAGTCGAGTAAAGTCGAGCCGAACGCTAAATGATCACGAGCTAACTCGATTAGCAACCCTACGCAGGGGATTAGGAAGGCCGGGATGACAAGTGTCTTCACACTTTCCAAACGCCCGAGCAGGAACCATTGTTTTCACTGTTGAATTCACTGCGGAGCGGAGCGACAATCATATTGGGCCAGTATGTTTACAGGATATGATTCTGCACCATGACACTTTGTGTGCCAATTAATGGGACACACAAGTTACGATTATCTTTGTCGTCCTTACCATTACCATCATCAACGTGGATACAACTCAGCCATACCCTTTTCGGCTCCTATCGTATATTGACGGACATGGACCCCTTCGGGGAGCGGCAAATTTATTTATTTATTTGTTACAGGACGAGAGAGCGAGAGTTACTTGTTTATACGTGGGAGAGAGAGGAGAGAGAGGGAGAGAGAGAGAGAGGGAGAGAGAGTATTTAATTTAATTTTATATTTAATATCTATTCAGACAATATATTATTTATAAGTAAAAATTAATTATAAAATTTTAATTTAGTTAATTATTTTTTAAAAATAACTTAATTCATTATATTATACTTTGAACTAGGTTGTCAGCATCAGAATATCTTGATTCTATGTTAGATAATGGGTTAGATTAGAGATATTGTTAGTTGTTAGTCATGAGTTAAAGAAGGTCGTGGCTGGGGCTAACAATGGGTCCAGTATATGAGTTTTGAGAATAAAATTTTCGAAAGTGGGTGCATTGTTGATCCTTCAACTTAGTCATATATTTAATATTTATTAAGATAAGATATTGTTTATAAGTGAGAATAGATTATAAATCTTTAACTTAGTTAACCTGTAATACCCCAAATTCGGTTCATGTCGTGAACCAGACCAGTATGTTACAGGCCTCCAGTTAAATCGGCTAATCCGAACCTAACTCATGCGGATCCAATTTACGGCGTCTTAAGATGAAGGTACAACTCTCAATGCATAGATGAATGCACAAATCCTAATATGGTACTACATGAATAACATGCAAATCAAAGTACACACCAATACAATTACGATCAAACTCAATAAAAATTCTAAAATAAAACGGACAGAGTCTCGCCTAAAAGTGCAATTAGGGTCCACCCTGTCAAAACAACATATACCAATATATATGCATATATCAACAATTTCAATCACACATACTCCAATATACTGTATACTCATTATGGAACTTGAGTTTCAACCCACCACACTTCCGCTGCGCGCTCTGATCACATTTCACCTCTTGTCTTCATGTCTTAGCTTTTTATCACGTCATAACATCATCTCATTGCATTTAATCATATCCTATCATGTCTTAGCATTTCACATCATTCACAATATAATAGCATCATAAATAGAATATTAACCACTCTATCGACTGACATGTGTGCAAGCGACAACAGTGCTCCTCCATCCAAGCTGCTCCTCCAACTCGTGATTATTACCTACATATAGTATAAAAACACGTCAGTAACAAATGTTACTGGTTCGAAAAATAAAATAACTATAACAAGCTGGCTATGAGAGCAAACTCTCATATAAAAGAAAACATCATATACTCCACGTGAATACTCTGAAGGGCATTACTGAGGAGCCACTGCGCTGCAGACCCGGTAGCATCCCGAACTTACTAATCTGCTGATGCTGATGCCGCTCTCGACGTTTTCTTACTTCATTTTCTGGTCTCAAATCCTAAGCCCTCTCCTTACCTCCATATTTCTCCTGGCCTTGAGCACGAAGGCCGAGTACTCTCAGGCAGTCGCCTTTAGGTACCCTTTAAACCACAAGCCCGGACATGCGTTGTACTAAACAGTACCTGTAAACCTCCACGTTCTTCGGGTGTGAGGAACTCAAACGCGGAGTTGTCAGGATCCCTTGGGAATGAAACAGTCCGCTGGCACTAATCCAGAGCCCGCTTTGACTGTCACGACATCCGCTCATGGTACGTGTAGTCGGTTTCTCCATTTTTCGTCTCACTGAAAACGCAAAATATATATACTACATATATATATATATAGGTATGGGTAGGGATTTATATAATAGGCCCGAAGGCAACTTGTGGTGGATCTTATTTTCAAAACCATCCTCGAGGGATTATTAATCCAGAAAACTGTTTGATTAAATGGCCTGAGTTAAGTAGGATCCAATAAAATGCCACTTAACCCGTCCCGCAAATAATAAAATAAACATACAATAGAAGAGAACGTAAAACAGAAATGAGTCCTAAACGGACCTGGTAGAAGCTCCAAGCGTGTCATCGCGCCTAGGCGGGGAGCTCTTACTCCATACCTACAGATTAAAACTAAATACTAACGCCCGCTAACTAAATGATGCATCAAACGCAATGGCAAGGAGCGATAGTGGCCGGGGGTGGTCGGGGCGGCACAACTACGCCGTGGCAAGGCTAGGTGGCGACGATCGGCGGCCGGGTTGCGTTGGCGGCAGCGATAGTGGCGCGCATGGAGGAGGCGTCGGGAAGGGTTTTGGGAAGATGTCAGGAGGGGAGAAAAATTACTGGGTGGCAATTTCGTATATACGACTTGACTCGTCTCCGGCTCGAGTCAAGTATAATAACTAAGTCGTATTAAATCTAAAAAAAATTCATAAAAATCTGGAAAAATCCCGTAAAATCAAACAAATACCAAACATCGTAATGATATGATCTAGAACTATCAACCCACCCAAACTGCCCGTAACGCGTCCTAACGCGATAAACAGCCTAAAACTAGTTCTACGATCCACTATATATAATAATAATAAAAATAACTGCATACTCTCATATATTATGATAACTCATTCTATTGTACTATGTTCATGACATTATCATCTTATACTTGGGTACGCATAACCCTCATAGCTCAAACACGCGTCTGGCGTCAATACACGTATTCTGAAATTGACTCAAATCGAAAATAACGGTCGAACCAACCGGTTTTAAATATAAAACCCTGACTCGAATTGCGGGTTTTACAGTATCCCTCTATGTATCATTTGATAATCTAAGAAACCTTCCAAGCTTTTTGGTCATTGCAAATGGAAAAATTAAATTGTGACCCAAATCTGACAGATATTTCTATTCCAGCTAATGATGATGTTATCGCTTCAATCCACTTAATTTTTAACAAATTAGTATATGCACTTTTTGAGGGCCATTCTAGCTATATAAGAAACCTTAGATTAAGAACGACCGAAGTAACATCTCAACCCAAGGATCAATGTAAAGATAATATATATTGAAAAAAGGAAACACTCTTTTGTAATTGCCTTACCAGCTGGATTGAACCAAATATTTAAAAAAGTGAGGGATATCCCATTCCAAAAATGGAAAATTCGAAACAACTAGACTTTTTTCGGTGATTGGATGGACTTACTAATTCATGATCTGACATTTTTCTAGATGTTAAGATGTCTAGGGGTATAGCTTTATTAGGCAGCACCTCGTTTACAAGCCTACCAATGCTTTTCAGGGCAACGGGGAGTTAACTTTTCAACTCCAATGGAATTGATTGGATTTGCACCAATGGAAGCCATAAATTCCACTGGGTCGAAAATCTAATTACGAAACAGTAGCAAAATGAAATATTTCACGGGCGATTCGGGTATAAATGTGTGAATACTACTTAAGCCAGCATAAAGTATCAATTCTTTCCTTAAGTAACAGGTAGAGCACAAGTCGAAATGGCATCAAAGCATGGTTTTAGCTGCTTTGCGAGCCAACATAGTACCCGATAGAAAATGAAGAATCCCAACATGATTCCCAGATTCAACCACACGCTGGATTCGTCCAACCCTCTCCCCTTGAGTACGTTTCTTCTTGTTCGTACGCAAATGCGGGTATCTCCCTCTTGCCTTGAGAAGCAGTCTTCTCTCAAGCTCCAGTATTCGTTGATGAGCAAGCAGTCCAAGGGATACTTGTACAGATACACGTAGTACATGAATATCCAGTAGCGTGGAATACTATCTTTTGGGATGAAGCATCCAAAGAGAAAGAAAGCTCCCAACACCAGACATACAGCGAGTTCCCTGCTATGAAATCTGGAGAAACTGCACAAAGGAAGATAACAGAGAGCTGGCCATTAGTACGATGAGCCACACCACCGTAACGAAGATGGAGAAAGCACCAATGGTGGGGCTAAACAGGGAAGGCGAAAAGGCGGGAGACAGCAAGCATGAATGGGAGGATAACTAAGGTGTTGGCAACAACGTAGGAAGAGACCTTATATGCTCCTCTGGAAGCTTCTTTCATTAGAACCTGTCTCTCTTGTAAGAATATAGGAAGAACCTCCACTGTAGATGACAACAGAAACCTGAGACTAAATGCAAAGAGATCCAATCTCTCTGCAATCTTCTCATCATCCCTTTTCGCTCTCGGGTAAACACTGCCCAACCCTAGCCCTCCCACGATCGCCTGCATTGTTCTAGCCAACAGCAGCTGCTTTGTTCGACATATGGTCTTCCAAAATCCGGCTGCTAAGTACATAATTTCATATAATCTCCAGAATTTTACACCCATTTGTTCTCCTGCATCTTCTTCGTCCTTGCGGTTGCACTCTGTAGCGAGGCCATATAATGTATGTTGTCGACTCATCGTCTTGCTTGCAAGGGCATGTATGCTCTTCTATGGCTGTGTTCTCGAGTGACTTGATGATCTCCATGGCATAATCTAGAGAGTTGATTTGATCGGGAATTCTGAATCCTGAACGAGCTATGGTTGTTTCCAGTGAATCAAGGCTCCCACTGTGGACGACCAAACCCCGATAAAGGAGGAGGTAGGCGGAGACATTGAAGAATCCTGTAGCTGCGCTGATGAATGGTTAGAATGATGGTTCGTTGCTTGGAGGGTCATGGATCAATTCCACTCTAACGGACACCCTTTTCTTTTCCCCACCGGAAACTCTCCTCGTCTCCGCGTCTCCGATGTAGCTGTTAGCAATGTGTGCAAGGTTCAACTCTTGCATCAACAGGACGACTTTCTCTTCTTTCTCTTTGACACTCCTCTGCCTCAAGCGACAGGAGGCGCTAAACATGAGAGTCTCCTTCACTGTGAGGAAGGGGTGGAGGTTGTCCTCCTGTGTCACGAATCCACACATCTTCCTCAGCTGGGACGGCTTGGTGACTGGGTGGTGGTTGAGCATAATACTTCTCGGCTCAAATTCAGAACCGGAGATTCTACCAGATATGACACGAAGAAGGGTCGATTTTCTGGGGCTGCTCGGGCCAACAATGGCAAGAATCTCCGAGCTTTTGGCATCAAAAGAGACAGAGTTCAATATCGGTGTTTCTTTATTATTCAACGAACTCCAGCAAAAGGAGAGCGGCTTCCTCTTTGGCCGGGGCTTGTAGGAGAGGTTTCTTACGGTGAGCATGTAGGATGTGGATTGAAGAGAGGAAGAGGGGTGTGTTGGCGAGTGATGGGGAGACGTGGAGGAGGGGCTTGTGGAATCTTGAAGGGAGGTAAGTGGTGATGTGTGGTAGAGAGCCACTGAATCATCGTCATGTGATCGTGCTTGAGGCGGGAAGTTCACCATCGTTAGTGCTCCTTACTTCCTCTACTCGGTGCAAGCAATCTGATGAAGGATTCACACCATAAGACATGGGCATGTAGAAGTATGCAAGCAATCTGAGAGGATTACACAACAACTAAGATATGTGCATGTAGAAGTTAAAGTGCTTGGAAAGGAATAGGATGGCGAGCGTTGAACCTACCTACTGGTTTTCCAAGTTTAGGTATTGAAACGTTGCACCAGTTCATGTTGCAGGAAACATCAAAGATGGAAGAATTTCCACCCGCAGTGTTGCCGATGCCTTCGCGTAGGGAGAAAGCTTATATAAGTAGCGTTCTGGGGGAGAAATAAATGGAATGGGGATGGAGAAGGTGGTTGTGCGGGTTAATCAGGCAGCGTTTGGCGGACAAAAGGATTTGACTTGGCTCTTCAAGTACCGACTACCGACTACGCCATTAGAGCCGAGAGCCGGATTCTGACGTATCTAACCTTTAAAAATTGGAAATCGATACATCGGATCGATACGGATTAATAACAAAAATAAAAATAATATATTATTAAAATATTAGTTACAATTAAAATTTCTTATCTAAACATCTATATGTTAGATCTTATAAATTGAAAAATAGAATAATAATATCTATACATCTCACATCTAAATGTAAAATCATGATAATAACTAAAATTTACATTATAATTATCCATGGCAGACGAACCCTAAAACTCGGCCCAGCTCGACTCGGGAGAGCCCACTTGGGCTCATTCTCAATGGTCCAGGTGGATTCTTGGGTTGGCCACTGTTAGCCAGCCCATCTAGCGCACCAGGCCAGATGGGCTATTGACCAGCCCATCATGCCCACCTGAGCAATGACCTAGGTGGGCGCTTCACTAAGCCAAGTGGCAAGAGGTTGGCCCAGTGGCAAGAGTTCAGAGTAATTTTTATTCATAAATAAATATACATAATTTTTATTAATTTTTTGTTATTGATTTTATTAATTTTTATTGCTTCATTAATAAATATATAATTTTTATTAAATTCAAGCTAACTCAAGCTGGCCGAGCCAACGAACCATGCCAGGCCTGACTTTTCTCCTCACGAGCGAAGCAGTGATGCACGAATCGGCCGATTTAAATCGGATCGGCGTCGCGCCGATCCGATTTCGGGGCCGACTCGGTCGGCCCCGAATCGGGCCTTGGAATCGGCGAGTTTCGGCCGATTCCGACCGATTTAACTCGGAATCGGAATCGGCCGATTTAAATCGGAATCGGTTTTATTGTAAAATTACCAAAATACCCTAGGTATAATTTTTATTAAATTATTTAAGCATGGGCAAAATGGTAATTTGGATTTAAAAACCTAAATCAAACCCTCTCCCCCCGATTCCGCCGCCGCCGCGTTCGCTCTGCCGCCCTCCGTCGCGCTTCCGCCGTCCGACCTCAGCTCCGTCCGACCACGCCACCGCCGCCCGATTCCGACCTCAGCTCCGCCCTCCGCCGCGATTCCGCCGCAGACGCTGCGACCGCCGCCCGAACTCGGCTTCCGCCGTCCGACGCTTCCGCCGCGCTTCCGCCGCGATTCCGCCGCGATTCGGCCGTCCGACGCTCCGCCCGACCTTCCGACCACCCCACCGCCGTCCGACGCTGCGCCCGTTCCGAACTCACCTTCCGCCGTCCGACGCTTCCGCCGCGATTCCGCCGGCCGACGGTTCGTCCGACCGGGCTGCCGACATCCTCCGACATCGCCGCCGCGAGGCTCGCCGCCGACCGGGCCGCCGGCGGCGGCGGGGGTAGAGAGGGTAGGGTGGCATTCTCGTAATTAAAAGTTGACTCGAGTCTAACCCGAGTCAAAAATAATAATTAATTCTAAATAATTTAAAAAAATCTTAAAAAATATTTTAAAAATATCATAAACTATAATACACAGAATAATATCAAAATAACATCAATACCCAATTTTAATATATTTATATTGTAAATTGTCAAATTATTATATATGACCGATTAAATTAATTTGGACCGATTCAACTGAACCGATTCTTGGCCGATTTAGACCGATTCCGATTCCGATTCCGATTCCATGGAAAACCGATTCCGATTCCGATTCATGCAACCATGGAGCGAAGCACCGAGAACTTGGACGAGCTTAGCTTGGCTGGTATGCCATGGATGCTTATAATAATCATTTTGGTAAATTTTAAGATAATAAATATTATTTTTGTTGTACCAATATAAATATAGAATGTCTAATAGGCAAAATTAAAAAGTAAATTCGTTTTTTAAAAATTTATTACTGTATGCTTTACAAAAATTAAAAAAATTATAAAAGATGTATGAATGGCAAAAGAGTTGATAAGAGTCAAATAAAAATAACGAAAATAAATAAATAAGAGTGGAAGATGAAGAGTATTATCAAGTTTTATTGTTTCACTATAAACTAATAATGAAACTCACCTAAAAATGGGTGAAAGAAATGTACATATATATGATAGTTTTGATCATCTTTAACGTATATCTTTAAAATAGATGTGGACATTTTTAATCTTATAAATCCTTTAAATGGTCTAAAAAAGGGAAAATTTTGTGTTGAAGGCGTAGCGAATGTATTGGACATATATCATGTTAGCTTTTTCAAAAGCCGACCCACATCGGATTATATCCTATTACGTATCGATGATATGGAGCACGCTAACTAGAGCCAAAATGTGAGGATGACCTGAGAGTTTCAATTAGGTACGCAATTGGACATGTCATTTTGAAACTACTGGTCCAAAAAGTCGTTTTCTAGGTTGCTTTGTTGTTGGAGGAAGATGCTTTGGCTAAAAATAAAATAAATGATTAGTATTTAGTTTTATTAATGAATGATCGCAGCCTTTGATAAATTTTCACTTGCTCTGATAATATTTTCTAGGATAAATTTCACACTAGGAAATGCAAGTGTGCCGCATTTAAACAATCTTGGAGACACTCAACCATGAGATTGATGAAATCGAACAATTTTAGCCGCACTCCAAAGTCTGCACTTGCCATGTTAAGCACCAAGTTCAAATTAAGACATAGAGCCTGCACAAGTGATGAGAGATGTATGAACAATGAAGTCCCTATCTTGTTTGAGAACAATCCTCATCCTTCCAACTATATACATCCGTTTCTGTGCATTTCGTCTCCAAACCAAACCACTGATTCAAAATCTGCAACTTGAAAAGCTATAAACACTACTCTAGGAGTGGTCTCGAGAGGAGTTTCAACATATAGAATTTCTGTATGTCTGTGGCTCGTAATTTTCCAATCAACCCAAGGTGGCTAGATGGGCATGAATCCGACTTTCTTAAGAGCTAATTCCGTGTTGCCTAAAATTGCCTCACGTACACCATGCTTCTCCTCAAATCTAGCTGTTTTTCCTCTCTGCAACATCCTTTATAATTTTTTCCATTTCCATTCTAATTCGCAGACTACAAACAAGACTGTTAAGTTATCTGAAGAACTGAGAAAAATATATAAGAGAGTTAAATGTTTGAATACCGGTGGCAGACCGCTCTGCTTATTTGATTGTTTGTATAAAAGGTTAAACTAAATGGGCTGCCATGCTTTGTTTATGATTGGAAACATAACTATATCAGGGACAATTGACAGAGAGAAAACAAGAACTGACACAGTCACTCTGATCTTTAAATCAATGAATAATGCAAGCACAAGTCCATGGCCTTCCTGCACGACATGCCTTTGCTCCACCTTTGAGTTCACCATTATGCTGTTTCAGGCTGCATTACAAAGATCTTTTTTAGCAGTAACAATGAGATTGTAACTTATCTCCCTCCATGAAGTCTATGTAAACAAGCCAAATGCTGGATTAGTATGGCAACAGAGAAACTCAAGAAATCATAGGGGGCTTCAAATAGTACGGTTAATTGTCACTAACCAAAAAGTCAAATATTACCTTGAAAGAACGTGAAATTAGGTGTAGGTATTACATCGAAGAAAAATAATCTAATCTAATGTTTACCGTCAATATTTTTTGTAAGACCTGATCAATAGTTAGAGAATCATAAGTAATTATACTCACTATTTATTGAAATAACAAAATTATCACGACGGTGTATAATGCTCAAGTGATTTGCTTGAGCTTGATTAACCTTATAACCTTACAGCAAATTATTCATCTTACATTGAAACATTCAAATCAACGAATTTTCAATTGTACTGGTTCAAAACGTGTAAATCATGAAAGAAACGGCCCTCTCACGCGAACAAGCGTGTCTAACAAGAATTTGGGTATTGCTATTACAAACATTAATTGCGGCCACGCTTAAAATGAGGATCTTCGAACAAACGTGGCCATATTCTGCCCACATCTTGTTCTCCCCCATAGGTACACCTGCATCATAATAAAATAATATATGAGCATTAACATTCGCAAAGCCAAAGCAAAGGATTCAAATACTCCTCAACGCCAAGCAAGGGTGGGAGATCACAAAACAAAATGGCCACGCACAAATGAGCCATCCCATCTACATCTTCAATTAAAAATCTAGGGAAGTGTGATAAATGTACATATAAAATAAAATAAAATGAAGAGTACGAGGATGATACAGGCTGGGGGAAATGGTTGGTGACGCCGACGTAAGACCTGGCCAATTGGGTGGACACGATGAGGTAGACGGACCACCCTGCCCCTGCCATGGCTCGCCCTCGAATGCCGGCCGTCGGTCTTTTCCAGTTGACGGAATCGATTCACCATAAGTGGACGTGCTCACAGGGCATGAAGTAATTTGAGGCTTCCACGTCGAATCCGCGTGGTCTTTTTGACGTATATGCGGCACTGCCCAACCTCGTTTGTCCTTTTGACGGGGCTCTTATTCATGTTGTCATTCACAATTTTACGTCGGCCGTACCCGCCGGTGACAAGGAGTCAGATTTGGCCGATTTGGTCGGCAGCCGCCGCGTCAGGGCGGTGTCGGTCCATATATAGCGCCGGCGGTGGCTGGCAAAGGTAAACGGAGGGGGAGAGATTGCCGTTTGGGGTATTTTGGAGCTTTAGAAAAAGTTGTCTCTTTAAATCGTGAATAAGCATAAGCAATCCCTCGAATCGTAATATTTAATATTGGTATTTCTTGGTCCATATTTCGTATATATGATCTCATAGTATTATTTATTTATGGTTGCTTAAAAGTTATAATACATATGTTGTTGAAAAAGAGGCCTGAAATTTTCTCTTCAATACTATTTAGTGGCGATTGCTCATGTTTGCTTTCGATTCTATGGATAGAAGTTTTGCAAGAAAAGGCTATCAAGTACCCTGATCGGAGGTTGAATATGATAGTAAGTATGCTTGAATTAGTCAGAACAACATTTAATCAACACATCAATCTTTTATTACAGATAGGGTTGCTAATTGAGCGAGCCAGCTCGTGAGCATTTAGCGTTCGGCTCGGCTCGAGCTCGACTCGAAACTCGACATTTAAATGCTCGACTCGAACTCGACTCGAACTCGAATCTTACGAGCCGAGCCTGAGCAAGGTTGTGTTCGACTCGACTCGACTCGGTTGTAACTCGAACTCGACTCGTAGTTCGACTCGAACTCGACTCGATAAAATAATATAATAATATAGTCTTTATATTATATTTATATATATATATGAAATATAATAACAAATAAGCAAGATAGTTGAGATGTGTAAGTATTCACCTTGATGACTTCAAGGTTGTGGGTTCAAACCACATTGGCCTCACTTTTTTAAGTGGGGTACTTTTGACTTTTAATCGAGCTGGTTTCGAGCTTACGAACGAGCTGGCGAACGAGCTCACAAAAATAAACAGTTTAAGTATATTCGAGCTCGAGTCGAGCTCGAACACATAAAAGATATCTCGAGTCGAACTCGAGCATGTATGTCCAAAACTCGTTCGATCTCGAGTCGAGTTCGAACGAGTTTCGAACTATTCGAGCCGAGTTCGAACACATGTTGAGCTCGGCTCGCTCGCTCAATTAGCACCCCTAATTACAGAGATCAATTTAGATTTGTGAGGCACCAACTAATTACTGCTCGATTCTTGCACACACACCTACATACCCAATTTATGCTCCCTTGGATTGTGGTTTATATTTCCCATTTAACTGAGGAGCCATGTACTATGTACAGATTTTTTCAAGGAGGCCGTCTCGTTATCTGTCGTCTCTAGCCCTGTTAGTAGTTATGACAAAAAGGCAAGGGGTCCCTTCTTCAACTGCATGCATCCCGGGCGGGTGTTGCACATAATATGTCCACACACAAATAAATAAATAAATAAATTATATATATATATATATATATATATATATATATATATAAAGTGGTTGGTGGCTGTGGAAAGAAGAGATAGATCTGCGATGACCAAATCAGATGCATTTTCATGTTTTCCAACCTCCCTTTAAGTTTTTTTATGGCTTTGGATGGGGACTAGATCAGACCAGGAGCATCCCCTTCCAATTTGAGTCACAATCTACGTTCAACATACCAATAAAAAATGAAACCCTCAAATGAAGTTTTGTGCTCAAGTTCAATGTACCTTGGGAATAAAAAATGAATATACAAAAGTAGCACGGGGACCCTTCGATGCCATTGTGTCCCAACCATATCCACGTCCACACCTTAATTAGCTCGTCCGGATCATTCTGTCCACGTGACCAAGTTTAAAACGGCCACGACGATAATCAGATTCAGATGGTTGTTTCGTGTTATACATTCAGATTTTGTTATATGGTGATGATCAATCATGTGTTTATTATACATATGTTTACCATATTTTCCGTTCTTGCTGTTAACAAAATCTTCACCCACTTGTAGATTACTTAGTATATGGGGTAGACGTAGCCAAAAACATACATCGATCCCACAAAGAGAGATAAGGTCTTTCCTTCATCTGTTTATTGTTTTCTGGCGGCCGGCGATCATTCCAGACTGTAATTATCCGATGGACCGCTCAAGCCGGCCTGTGGTTCTGCAATGGATAATATGCCAACCCATGATGAGTTGACAGTTAAGTTCGGCCTGCTTGATAACATGCCAACCCATACATTATTTGCTCACTCGAGGCAAGAATAATGAAAAATATGTGGATCAATTATTTCTTTGGCAAAACCCAGTTAGTTTCAACGGAGACGATCATTATGGTAGTGCGTTTACCTAACTACCAGGTCCCATGGTGTTGTTTGATTATGTGGTTCACGTTTAAGCTTAGCTCAATTGTTACCGAGAAATTCATCCCATAACGCCCATCACGAACGGTTGCTGCACCAACATTATACGTATATATATACACTCATGTCTTCTCTTGCAAAAGATCTTCTTTCTCATGACGTACGTCTTATCCTTGATTGATTCTTCCGAAACATGATGAGAAGTAAAATAATACAAACATACCCGAGGAAAGCTCTTTCGGGATCGGTTCCGTGGTGATGGCATCCTAATTTTGGTTCGTGCATGTAAATGTAGAACATAACGACGGCTCTGTTAAGTATTGATCAGCTCATGGTGGGTATAAAAGTTAGGAAGTTACATTGGAAGAGACGGCCAACAGCAACGCCTGTCGTCAACATTCATTCCAACAGTAGTGCTTGACAACGCGTTAAAATAAGGAACGGTTCTCAAGACCAAGCCCATTCTTTCTTTATGTTTAACCCATATTTCTCTCCTCCTCATCTCCTATAAATGATTTCTTCTTCCGATTCTCCTCTCCCTGCTTCATCCCCGTTCTATTATATATAATCACATATAGCGAAGTTGCATACGATCATCACTGATTCGGTGGGCATCTATGCATCGATTACGACACAGAAAGGCCGGATGGGACGAAAAGGAACCAGCGCCAATATCATACTACAGAAAGTTCGTTTAAGCAGACATGGAAGGAGTTGACGGATGTGTGCCAACCAGGTGGACTCTAGAGGAGATCAATGGATACCCCTTCAACATCTCCTGATCAATATACCTCTCCTCCACTTACGCTTTGGATGGTTAGGTACTTTAGTGTGATCTCAGCCTTGATTCTGCTGGCC
The DNA here is from genome assembly GCA_033002965.1 of Piper betle. NCBI lineage: Eukaryota > Viridiplantae > Streptophyta > Magnoliopsida > Piperales > Piperaceae > Piper > Piper betle. Next base: position 70,385 of record JAURVB010002012.1, read on the forward strand.
CTCGCGGCATCTTTGATCATCCTCCCACTGGTGCTCCCTCCTCTCCCTCCTCCACCTTTTATGCTGCTACTCGTGCCCATTGCAATTATGGTTTTGCTTCTCTTCCTTGCATTTGCTTCGTCGGATACAGTTGCTCCTTCCTTCTGATGCTTAGCAAATAAAAATGGGTAGGCTTGCTATCAAGGAATAACGTTTCCCGCGCTTCATCATCTCTCTTTCTATATGTATATAGTCTCTGGTCGGCCAAGAACTTGTAAATTCTGTTTGTATCATGCATCAATTAGACCGTCTACACTTTTTTTAATTTTTAACATCATGAAAACTGTTTTTTTATAGACACATAAATACTGTTGATGACAACTCTTTTCTTGAATTTTAGTACTTCATCTATGAGTAATTATTATCGGACCCCTTTCGCTTCATCCATAAAAAACACAAAATTTGAAAAGGCTCAACAGGGTAATGGGAGTCTTTCAAACCGGCAGCGCCTCAGTTGCCAAAAAGCTTTTCCATCTCTTTAATCTCCATTAATTAATTTTTATGTATTGGATAAACCCAAATCTTCAATCTTTAATTTTCCAACATCGGAGACAGTAAACAGGGAGAACTGAAAAATCAACAGGGCTTCATCAGGATACAAGTATAAATAAGAATATGTACATATATCTCACAGCAAAGAAATAAATGATTTCCTTCCATATAGGTCAGCTCATCTGTCAAGAAGCTTCTTCCTATGAGTATGTGAAAAGAAAAAGAAAAAAGACAGAAAAATTTTGCTCTCATTGGTCTTGAAGGATCAATTAAGCATGCTTTTAACTTTTTCGGATTTCAGACGAGGCCGGCTGTGTGCAACGCCGATACAAGGCAGTGGCAAAATTAAATTCTAAACAGCGAAACTGTTTCACTGTTTCTGCCATTAATAAGTACGCTGCATTACAACACAAGCATCATTCAAACGTCAAACTATTCTTTACAGTTGATAAGACAATAAAGACATAAGCATTCTGACTGACATGCGTATGTACGTTAAAGCAGATTCGTGGCAAATATATAATACAGCTCATCATGACAGAGAGTGAATTGAGAGGATACAATTCTACACTCCTCTAAACGTGCAAACTCATTAGACTCTACGTATAGAATTAAATCGCACCTCTTTTAAACTTGTCTTTTCTTGAATCATTTACAAACATGGCGAAGTCATGTCAGCACTTACTTTTGTGCTTAACGAGGACACGACAAATGTTTAGGCACTTTGAAATGCGGAGTATATATATATATATACCCTCGACACCAAAACTATTTTAACATATAGATAGAAAAAAAAGAATTATGACATGACAGGATAAAAGCGTAACAGCCTAGGAGCTCTTAAAGGAGGTGTACCAAGGATATACACGTAGGTTGAAAAACCATGCTCATCACCACGAACAATATTGGTCGGGCAGCACCGGCCACCTCATCGGGCAGCCTGCCATCATCACCCAGCGAAACAAGTATTCACAATTTTAAGTACGTTTATATAAAAACAACCCAATTTCTAATCAAAAAGTCCAACAAACACTCCAAAACTCACAAGGAATTTCTCAGATGCATGTCAAAAAGTTTTTTTTTTGAATTTTCCAATCCATGCCACAACGTGAATGAATTAAGGGACCCTAATATAATGAACCCCAAAAATATTTCTTTGTATTAAATAAACAGATATTTGTTATATATATATATATACGCAAAGTGCTATTATGACCGTTGGATCAAAATCCAACGGTTCAAATCTTTCCTTCTTTTTTCCCCTCCCCAGCTTTCTCCTGCACGGGCCGCATTCCCCTCCCCTGTTGGATTCTGCCGCCGGCCCCGCCCTCGCTCCCCCAGCCTACCCCTGCCCAGGGCCTCGCATGCAGCCACGATCCCCCACCGCCCCATCGCCCAGCCGCAGTGCCACCTAGCCCCCGCCCGCAGCCACATTCCCGCCCCCTCCCCTCACCCTTGCCCGAGCGGCGGTCCCCCCGCCACCCCCTACAGTCGAGGCCCCCCTCGCGCCCCAGCCTAACCCCTCTACTGCCCGCTCGGCCCCTGCCACCGGCGGTCAGCAGCGAGGTCGCCAATGGTGAGGTGGCGCGGCAAACAGGGGGGTGGAAGAACAGGAAAAGGTAGTTTCGTAATAAAAACTTTATTTGATCCCGACTCGAGTTAATTTTTATTACGAAATAAATATTTAAAAAATAAAATAATTTTCTAATAAAAATATTACTCGGTCCCAACCTGTGTTAATATTATGAAAAAATATTTTAAAATAAAATATTTTTATAATAAAAACTTGACTCAATCTTGCGCAGGGGATGTCGGTGATGGTAATTTCGTAATAAAAATTTGACTCGCTCCTGACTCTCCTGTCTTGAGTTAATATTATGGAATTAATTTTAAAAATAAAAAATAAAATAATTTTATAATAAAACTTGACTCAATTTAATATAACAAAATAAATTTTTAAAAAATTTAAAAATAAAATACAATAAAATAAAACTTGACTTAAGTCGGGAAAGAGTCACGTTTTTATTTTATGGTATTTTATTTTTAAAATTTATTTTATAATATTAAATCGAGTCAAGTTTTTATTGAGAAATTATTTTTAATTTTATTTTTTAAAAATTATTTTTAATATTTATTTAGTAATATTGACTCTGGAACAGTCTAAATTTTTATTACGAAATTGCCATCGCCCCTTCCACCCTGCTCTTCCTCCCCTGCCCTGTTTTTGTGCCCCACTATCGGCGGTGCTGTTGGTGACGCCAACGTAGGGTTGGGGCGAAACGGGACGATAGGGGGAGACGGCACGGGGTGGGGCGAAACTGGGGGAGGGGTTGATTATGAAAAGTTTTTATTATGAAATTATTTTATTTTTAAAAAATTATTTTATAGTATTAACTTGAGTCCCGAGTGAGTCAAGTTTTTATTACAGAATTATTTTATTTTTTAAATTTATTTTGTAGTCAAACTTGACTTGATCTCTCGCAAGATCGAGTCAAGTTTTTATTATAAAATAAATTTATTAAAAAATTTTAAAAAATAAAATAATTTCGTAGTAAAAATTTGACTCAGTCACACTCGAGTCAATACTATAAAATAAATTTTTTAAAAATAAAATAATTTCATAATAAAAACTTGACTTGGTCATGTGCAAAATCGAGTTAAATTTTTATTATAAAATTATTTTATATTTTTTAAAATTTATTTCATATTATTAACTCGAGTTATGACCCCGAGTCGATTCCGAGTTAAATTTTTATTATGAAATTATTATATTTCCTTTTAAATTTATTTTATAATAAAAATTTAGTTCGAATGTGATTGAGTAAAATTTTTATTACCATATTACCCTTCACTGTTTCCCCCCTCTGTTTCCCGCGCCACCTCACCGCTGGCGAGCTCGCTGGCGACCGCCTACCGGGGGGAGAGAAGGGCAGCCGGGGAGCAAGGGGCCGGGTGCGGGGGGCGGGCCTGGGGCAGGGTGCAGTATGGGGGCGGCGAGCCGGGGCGAGGGCGGGATGGCCGGTGTTCGAGGGTGGGATGGGGGCCGTGGGGCGGGATGGGGCGGGGGTCGGAGGGCTGGGCGGGCCCGAGGGTGACGGAATCTGGCGGGTGGGTGGCAAAGGGGGAGGGAGGGGGTGGGAAATGTGGGAGATAATTAATGGTCGTTGGATTTCGATCCAACAGCCATCAAAGAAATGCGCTACCTCACTGCAAAAAATAGGCTGCGCAATACAGTCTTACTTTATATATATATATATATATATATATATATATATATATATATAGGAGTGCTATGGTGCGTCGCAAGTTTTTACAGCGTACCATACGCTGCTGAATGAGAGCCGTTGGATTAAAATCCAGCGGCTCTCATTCGTCCTCTTATTTTTAGATTTATATACCCGATTACCTGCCTGACCGCCTGACCTGTCCGAACCGAACCGCCCGCTTGCGACCATGCCACCACCTCCCGCCTGCAGCCGCCGGCCTCACCCCCGTCGGCGGCCCCACCTCCACCCCTCCCCTGCCCGGCCGCCGCTGCCGCCGTGGTCCCGCCCCAGCCGGCAACCCCCCCTCTCCACCTATGCTAGATCCGTGCCCCCTCCGCCCCCGCCCATCCCTGGCTGGCACCCCACCATCCCCCTCCACCACCTCTGGGCGGTGGTGGAGGGGGGTTGGGGCACCAGCCAGGGACGAGCCGGGACAGAGGGGGCGCGGATCTGGCAGTGGCGGAGGGGGTGGGGGTTGACTGTTGAGGGGCGGGACTACGGCAGCAAGCGGTGGCCGGGCAGGGGTGTGGGTGGAGGGCTGGGCCGCTAGCAGGGGCGAGGCCGCGGTGGTAGGCGACGAGGCTGCAGTGGCAGCAGCAGGCGATGGTGCAGTGCGGGCAGGTAGTCTGATTCGTGCAGGTTAGGCAGGTCGGACGAGTAATTGAGTCTACAAATTTACAAAAATAAGAAGATGGATGAAAGTCGCCGGATTTTAATCGTGCACGAAAATTTATAACGTACCATAATATTTATATATATATATATATATAAAGGGGGAGTCGGGTACCATACGAAATGTCACCTCAGGGAAGGAGGTCCGTCCGTAATGTCGGCCTAAGTGACAAAGTAAGGCTAGATTAGAGACAGGTTGAGTACGGAAAACTGCTCAAGCAGTCAAGTCTTGCCGCCCAACGCGCATATGCAATCCAAGTCTTACCCACCGTTTTTATTGGTAAACTAGCCCACAGTTTCCAATAGACGTCTTTTCCGCGCCTAATTAGTCACCATATAGAACAGCAGTGTTATCAAATCTCAAACTACAAAAAGATCAACCGAAAAAATTAAAATGAGGGGATATGCTGTTAATTTTCTTTCAAAGCAAACAATGAGGCTATGGTTTCTGCCACTGGTCCATTGATTTTCCAGTGGAAAGAGACATCTGAGGTCATAGTCAGATGGCTTCTAAAGCAAACAATGAGGCTAAAATTATAAAGATACTCGACCTAGCTGAAGGTGAATATATCTGAGAAAAAGCCGAGACAATAACGGCTGAAAAAATTGGTCTTCTCAGGGACCATAATTGAGAAGACCAATTTTTCCAACAGCCCGATTCTGGATGAAACAAGGATCTTGGGAAAACCTTGAACTGAGTTAACCAGGGCAAGATAGTGCGGAAGTTCTAAAATAGAAATATGATGCTTAATTCTCACCAAAATGATGACGAAACGACTTTTTACCAAACAGGCAGGGCAGACGTGAATGGTGATGCCCCTACTCACAGAGAACATGCACATGGCTTCCGAGTTTTGAGTTCCCATTTCAACATGCCTAACCTAAATCATATAACCACTACGGTAAAAGAACAGCAAAATGGCAAAGGTCAAAATATGGCTACAAAAAAACATCCACTCTCATCACTGCAGGGTGAAAACATATGCTTCTTGAACACTGCACGATGCAAAACATCCAAACAAAGTAAGTCATGTTAAGGTTACAGGCCGATAGTTTGCAACACCAAAAAATGAAAGCCATCAAATAAGTAATTTTCAACCGGCAACAGTGGGATCATATAAATTGGTGATGTCGGTGTGGTTTTAATCGTCAACAAGAGTGAATGGTGCTATCATTCTTCATACACTAGACACAAGTCTAAAAACCAAATACAAAATCTATGAACAAGTTGGCAAGACAGCAGAAATTGTGTTGAAGAATTGGACATCACATACCACTTGATATTTGATAAAGACTCTATGTTCCGGAAGCGGGCTCCTGCATCGCTTACATAACTTGGCAGGTGATTAATGGCAACTCCATACATCATGGACGAAGATGGGTGCAGGAGCCATATGCAAACTGCCTGTAATGGAAATGTGGCATTGACAAGAGTCATCACTTGAGGTACTTGAACTTTTTGTCGTCCAAATAAAGTTTTGAAAATCTAGTCCGGCCAATAACTTGAAAAGCTAATGCAAAACAGGTCACAACAAAAAAATCAAGAGGTCGCCCCTAAAAAAATAAGAAAAGGCTTAGAAATATATCACCAGCGCCTATTCCTTGAAACTATTTTTTCAACATTACTCCTTGAAACTTATAAATAACAGCTACCATAACATAAATAATAAAATTATAAAAAAATTGTCCAAAATATCCTAGTTTCCTTAAGTGATTAACACTGGTAACTGAAAAGAATAAAATAAGATTGCACATTTCGTCCAGACAGTTAATTGTGTCAGTAATAAGCCACTTATTTAAATCCAAAATCGATACTAGAAAAGAAATGAAACAACGCAAATCATTGACGACAATGCCAACTTAGTATGGAAGTACGCAAAGGCTATGGGTGTTTCTTCCATGACGCGAATGCAAAATGCTTTCTGGAGTTGTAAGGGTAAGGTGAATATGGGGGTGGAGGGCAGCAACGGGTTTCCATTTTATCCATCATAGAGAAGCCGTCCCCGAGACCCAGCGGTTGCCTCAGACTCTTTGACCGGTTAAACGGCTCTTAAATAAAAAGCTTTTCTACGGGCTTAGTAAAATTGATAATCTGAATTGCACCCGTGGGTTGTAAATTTACATTAATGAGATTTGTTTTTTAAATGTAAATCATATTCACACAATTTTTAATTTATAGTTCAATTTGAAAAATACTACAAGCTCCTTAATAAAATTATACCCCTCACAGCTATATAAATTTAATTCACAACACCTATTTAAATTTAATTTATAGAATTGTGGGCCTAAAATATAAAGAGTAAAAAAGATACACACTATATTTACAATTTAAACTCACTAATAAGTATAATTTCATTAACATTATATTAATAATGAAATATTATTCACGTTATCAATCTACTTTAACAACATAAATTAGATTTACCGTTTTACTAACCTCCAATATAAATTGATTTTAATCAATGAGTCCACTACTTCATATATATATATATATATAGGATAATTTATGCTATGCACTGCCATGTTTGGCAACACATGCATTGGTGGCCGTTGGATCGAAATCCAAAGGCCATCAATCTTTCTACAAGAATTTCCCTTCCCCACTGCTTGCCGCCGCTGCCTCGCCCGCATCCCTCCCCCCCCCCACACCCTGCCCGTTTTGCCCCCACCCCTGTCGCCCACATGCCCCTACCCACAGCCGTCCCCCCCACCTGCCCTGTACCCCCCCCCCGCTGCCTGTTTTGCCCCCACCCCCGTCGCAGCCCCGCCTGCCCCCACTCGCAACCCTCCCCGGTGATGAGACAAAACACAAGGGGAAGGAAAAGGGCGATAACAATTTCGTAATAAAAACTTGGCTTGCTCTTGACTTAAGTCAAAATTTTAAAATAAATTTTAAAAATAAAATACAATAAAATAAAAACTTGACTCGCTCCCAACTCAAGTCAATATTGGGAAATAAATTTTAAAAATAAAATAACATAGCATAAAAACTTGACTCGCTCCCAACTCGAATCAATATTAAGAAATAATTTTTTTAAAAAATAAAAATAAAATAACATAAAATAAAACTTGACTTGCTCCCAAGTCAAGTTAATCATAAATTAACAAGTTTTCCTAATTTCAGTATATGACTTAAAGTAGTTTTCCTAATTTCATGTACAACAATCTCGTAATATTATAAAATAAAATGGCAGGTAGTGATCGAGCCTGCTACTACTGGAGGCATCCAAGCTCGACTTAACTCGCTCCCGACTCGAGTCAAAATTAATTTTTTAAAATTTATTTCTTAATATCAACTCGAGTCGAAAGCGAGTCAAGTTTTTATTTTATGATATATTATTTGGTTTTTTAAAAATTCATTTCATAATATTAACTCAATTCGGGAGCAAATCCAAGTTTTTATTTTATGTTATTTTATTTTTAAAATTTATTTCATAATTTTGACTCGAGTCGGGAGCGAATAAAATTTTTATTACAAAATTATCATTGCCCTTTCCTTCCCCCTGTGTGTTATCGTGCCACTGCCGGCGGTGATGCAAGTGACGCTGGCGTGGAGGAGGTCAGGGTAGCAGATGGTAGGGAGAAGCTCGATCGATGGGCGAGGGGGGAGGAGAACTAGGCGGGGCCACGACCGGGGTGGGGGCAAAATAGGCGGCAGGGGGGAAATAGGGCAGGTGGGGAGGAGGGTACGGGTGGGGGCTGCAAGTAGGGGCGGGAGGGCGAGGGCGAGGCAGCGGTGTCGGGGGTGGCTGCAAAACGGGTGGAGGGGGGGCTGCGGGTAGGGGGGCAGTGGCGGGCGGGGTGGCATAGTTGGGCAATGGGAGGAGGGAAATTCATGTGGAAAGATTGATGGCCGTTGGATTTCAATCCAACAGCCACCAATGCATGTGCTGCCAAACATGGCAGCGCATAACAAAATGTCTATATAAATATCTTCAATGTCATCAGTCCTCTTGTTTTAGAAATTTTGTTCACATTTTCTTCTTGTCGTTACTTTCTCGTTCATCTATGCTTAAGGAAGTGGTCAAGAAATTTAGCAAGTTACTTGGAGGAAAGCTATCTCTAGTACGTACTTTAACGCATGCCAAGATTTAATCTCGTAAAAATATTTGAAGTGGTACGAGTTTGATTTTTCTTTGGCGGATATTTTGTAAATGCTTAGGTTGTTGATGAGAATTGTGGGGGTTTCCCAAAGAAGGCCGACGCTAATAGATTCACGTCTTCCACTTCCGATGCCAAGCACAGTAAAATGCATACTCCTAACTTGGTGGCCAGGCTTATGGGTCTTGAGTCTATCCCCGTCCTAAATTGTGAAAAGCCATCCAAGAATGTTCTACCAACTAAGATATTGGAGCCAAGTATCGAAGCTACCACCAATAAAGTGACAATTCCAAATGGCTGGCTTCACCGACAATTTTCTGCATCTGGCTCTCGGGGAAACTTTTCGTCAAATGAGAAAGAAAGAGAGGAGAGGATCACTTTTCTTCACCAGCCTCGTGGGACTAAAGACTACATTGTTATGAATATAAAACTTGCCCGTCAATCACGAGCAAAATTCTGTGAGAGTTGGATAGAATGGAAAACTTTGCAAATTGGGGAACCACGATCAGAAACAAAAGTCGATGAAGTCAAGTAAAGATTTGAGGACCCGCAAGAGAAGTGTAGTCACCAAGCTGCCTCTTAACCTGGCCTAGTCGGACAAAAGACTTCATTACTATAACACCCCGATTTTGGTTCACCTAAAAACCAAATCATTACTATTACAATCAAGTTGAGTCATAACTAGGTTGATTAATCTATAAGACTTGAACAAAAAAAAGGATTAAAATAGCCCTCTTAATGTCTCAAAAATAAAAAACATTACTAATTATACATGAAAACATATCAAGAACTAAACAATTATGCGCTGAATACAAGTCTATGTAGCATCTATATGTCTTTCCACCTAAGCTAACCCAATACACAGGAATATAAGACTTATATATATAATAGAAGAAAAATGAGTGACAAATATCACTGGTCAGAAAATAACTAGAATAAATTGGCAAGTGGAAACTGATTTTCAGGAAGAAAGAAAATCGTATATACTCTCGATGGGAATACTAAAGGCACCTACTGAGGAGTTATCAAGTTGCAGACTCAATAGCATCCCTAATTGAATTGGTATTATCCCACTCTCAGCAATAACTGGTCCCACTCTAAGGAAAAAGCACTAACCTAAGCCCTCTCCATACCTTCAAACAACGATGGTCAAGAGTACAATGGTTAAGTACTTTCAGAGAGTCGCCTTCACTACTCTCTGATACCACAAGTTTAGACATGCGCTCCATACAATAGTACCCATTTACTCCATACCTCTCTGGGTGTGAGAAAGTTCAAGATGTAGAGATGTCAGGATCCCTCGCGAATAGAAAACTCACTAATCTAATCTAGAGCCCCCTACGATGCACCCGTTCATGGTATACACGAGGTCAAATTTATCAACTCTCGTCTCTCTCAAAATTCGACAAATACTATATATATATATATACTAGGTTGAGAAGGGAATTATATAAGTAGACCTGAAAACAATGTGATGTAGAACTAAGTTCGAAAACAACACGAGAGTTCTCATCCTCGAGGGATTGATAACATAAATAAAATGCGTCTACATAACTTGTATTAAATAAGGTATGATAAAACTGTTACTTAACACGCCTTACAATTTGAAAATCAAATCCACAAGAAAGTAAGCATGTAACACCCAAATCGGCTCACTAGCAAACTAAACCAGAATGTTACCGGTCACCCAATTAAGTCGGTTAACTTGAACCTAACCTAAATGAATGTACTCTCAACGTCTTACGGTGGAAGATAAATTTCTACGTGAATGTCTTACGTTATGAAATACTCAAAACTTACCATGATTCTACGTGAATGTCATGACGAGCAATTCACACTAAAAAATAATCATAATAAAATGGATAAAATTTCTAAAATAAAAGGACAACATTTCCCCTAAAAATGCAATAAAGGACCAAATTATCAAACCAACAATATATACATAAATATATATAAACATTACAACATACAAACTTCTTCATTTCATAACGTAGTAAAGTTATATCAATAAAACATTATACATGATCGGGGTCATCTGTCATATCTATTATCTCATCACAATAATCATCATAAATTGGATCTCAACCCATATATTCATTACATATGTTGTATCTGTCACATCATTATATCAATTTCACAACCATTACTGCCAGTTCAACATGAAACACACATTAAAACATTTAACATCGTAAACAAAAATACAATAGTCCAAACACATCGCGTCAGGTTTGTGTGTACACATAGCAGTCACTGCTCCTCCGCCCATGCTGGTATATTAGACTTCTAATCATCACCTACATATAAAATAAATATTGTCAATTATGTGCATTACTGGTCTAGAAATAATTATAACAAACTCACAAATGAGAGTTGACTCTCATTTTGAAGAAAACAATATATAACTTTTGTTGAACTTTCTGAAGGGCATCTACTAGGTAGTCATCAGGCCGTGGACCCAACAACATTATAAACTGACTGGTTTGCTAATCTCTCTTCAGCATTTTCATTCTCTTTTTCTGTCCCTTAGGACTACCAATATATTCTAAGCCCTCTCATTTCCTTCATATATCTTCTGGCCCTGAGCACGAAGGCTAAGTACTCTTAGGCAGTCACCATTAATACCCTTTTAACCACATGTCCGAATGTGCGCTATATTAAACAATACATGTAAACTTCCACATTTCTCTGGGTGTGAGGAAACTCAAAATGCAGAGTTGTAAGGATCCCTCGGGAATAGAATAGTTACTAATCCAGAACCCACTGTGATTGGCACGTACACCCACTCATGGTAGGTATGAGTCGATTTTACCATCTCTCATCTCACTGAAAACTCGAAGGTTTGGAAAAGAATTTATATAATAGGTTCGAAGACAACTTTAGGTGAAGTTTGTTTTCAAAACAAACTCGATAGATCTCATCCACGAGGGTTTTTAATCCAGAAATCATTCGTGTAAATGAACTGATTAAGTGGAATCCAATAAATTTACCACTCAATATATCCAGGATCAGTCAACTCAAAACGCGATGGAGTAGATCATAAAATAAGAGAACAAATCTTAAATAGACTTGGTAGAAGTTCTAAGCAAAGTCACGCACCTACGCGATAAACTCCTACTCCACACTTACACATACAAATTTACACACTAACGCTTATGTTAACTATATGATGCATTTATGACATGGTAAATTAATAACATCATTATCAAACAATCAACAAATGAATTAAATTAACAATTAATAATTTAAAAATCTTCCTATCATTACTTTTGACTATGTAACTATGTCATAATTCTCTGAACTTATCATCATTTCGCATCAATCTTCATTAAATTAGATTAGTAATCCTAATGATGATTAATTATTATAATAATCCTACTTATGATATTTTACCCTTAATTAAATTTACTAATCCTAATTATGCTATTTTACATCCAATTTCTATTATGAATTAACTTCTTAATCTCTAATAATTAACTGATACAATTATAATATTAATACATAATTATCACAATTTCTAACATCATATGTAATATAATTAATTTTACAATCAATTAATTTGAATTATCATTAATCATTATAAATTCTTAATTACATAAAAAACTTATTAATCAACATATAATTATCAAAAATTTTAAAATTAATATATTAACAAAAATATGAAAAATTCTTTAAATTATGAATAATATGTATATTAATTAAAATGAATTAAAAATCTAAAATTTAAAAATGTGTGAAATCGGCCACGACACCGGTGGCTGACTGTGCCAATGGTGGCTGCCATGGATGGAAATCAATGCAAGGGAAGGACTACGGGCTAGGTGGGGTCTAAGTGATCTGGCTAGGCGGCTAGCCAGATGTTGGCCCACAATGGTGGGAATTGCCATTGCCGGCGGCCAAAAGAGAGGTAGGAAGGGTGAGGGAGGTAGGGGAAAGGAAAGGGAAAGACGAGGGGAAAGAGGTCAACGAGGGAAGAAAATGGTCGGCAGGGTGGCAACGGCGGCGGCGGCAATAAAACGGCAAGCAGGAGGAAGAAGGGAAGAAGAAAGGGGAGGGGATGATGGGCGATGGCTTGGTCAGGGAAGGAGGTCAAGGGTGGAGACTGCGAGGAGCTGTCGGCGACATCTAAGGCGGCTGCAACTTGGAACGACTGGCAGCAGCGAACAGTGTAAGGAGGAAGAGGGGGAAAGTGGGGATGGGAGGAGATAGGTGAGAGGGAAGGAGGCCGAGCTAAGCGACGGTTGCGCTGGCCGGCAGAGGGTTGCCGGTGATCACACTTCAAAAATAGGGAAAGGGACGTGGTGTCGGTCGTCGGAGAGAAAGGGGAGATGAAGTGTTAGGTAAAATTAGGGTAAGGGTAATTTAGTAATAAAAATTTAATTCGCTCTCGACTCCAGACAATAATATAAAATAATTTTCAAAAATTATAAAATAAAATATAATAAAATAATAATGTCAGAATTCGAATGACATGTTCTAAGCCTACTAACCTACCCAAAAATAATAAATAATGTGTCTTAACGCGATAAAAAACCTAAATCTAATTCTATAGATTGGTGGATGTGGATAAGGACACGGGCTAGCGGGTAGACGGACACGAAAAAGACTGGTTGGGTAGACCATGGACATGGACATGGTGAAGAAGGTAAATTGGCCCGACAGTCGCCGGCATTCCCGTCTCCCTAAAAACACTAATTGTGGTTACGTTGGGGTCACCGCTGGTGGGGTTTGATGGCCCAGGCGACGGGGAGCATGGTGGTGATGGTGACTGACAAAGTCCGGTCACTCGTTGGTCAAAAAATGGTCAGGGTGTGGGTGAAATCACCGCCGAGTAAGGCAACGTCGTCGGCAGCGATTGCGGCCATGACAGGGGTCGAGGTTGGTCTCAAAAGTCCGGCATCAGCGAGGGGGAAGCCATTTGGGGTGATGGTTGGCAGTGTCCGATCAACAGCTAGCCAAAAAAGGTCGAAAGGATATGAAAATGCCAACGAGAAAGTGTGAGTCACTAGCAGCGATTGCGGCCATAGTAGAGGTCAGGGCTGGTCTCAAAATGGAAAATCCCGATGAGGGGAAGCTGTCAAAGTGGTTAGCTTCACTGAAGGAGGCTCGCTGGCGCTGAAAAATAGCCCGAAAGACAACAGCGGTGGAAACCCTAAGAATAAAAGCCATCGCCAATGGCAACTCTAGTGGTGGTGAAGGGTATGGACCGATAGCAGGTCGCAAGGCGGTCACGATCGTACGTGTCTAGTAGCCAGAGGAGGGGTGGAGACTCGCCGGTGGTGGCACAAAGTAACGGAAGTGCTATGGTAAAAATCCGAATAGTGGGAGAAATTCCTGAAAAAAATGGGTGAAGGCTAGGGTTGATGTGGACAACTATGATCTTGCCATGTGGCATGATCTGAACACTCGACAACTCCACCTAGGGTATATGCAATATATATATATATATATATATATATATATATATATATACAGAAAGCTTGGATCGACGCCGACAAAAGTTGAAATTGACTCAAGCCTAAAAGTGATTCTATGGACGAAAATTGAGGTAAAAAAGCTAAATGAGCCTCAAAACCTTAAATTCAATCTGATAAAGGTCAGAAATTCAAATCA
>JAURVB010002014.1:0-17753 GCA_033002965.1 Piper betle
CTTTATGGTCCGCGAGCTGAGTTGAGGCTAGCCGTGAGTTATGAGCGATGTGGGTCATGTATGCTCAAGTGTCCGAACGCACTCTGTCCAATCTGATCGGACTTCGGACGCCACTAGGTGCCGAATTCGAGTTTCGAGCCACACGAAACCTAACCATCGGAAACCCTAGCCATCGCTGATTTTCGACGACACGAGGTATAATTTATTTTAATTTAATTATTTAAAAATGTTAATTATTAGAATTGCATGGCAGGATTTGTGTGTGTGTTATAATAATATATATAAATGTAGATTTGATTAAGGATAAAATATGAAATTTGTTTGATTGAGTGGTGTTAAAAATGGAGGCTAAGAAATTAATTAGGGTAACTAGGCGATGATCATGATCTAATGCAAACTAGCCTAAGTAGACTTGCTAGAATTGATATAGGTTAATGTGTGTTGATTGATGAGTGATTGTGTGTGCATGCTATAGGATGTGTGATTCATCATGCGGGCGTTAGTTTTTAGCTTGATTGTGTAGGTACGGTGTAGGAGCTCGCCGCCTAGGCGCGTGGACCCGTTTGGAGTTTCTACCAGGTCCGTTTAGGACTCGTTCTCTATTTTTACGCTATTCTATTGTGTATTTGATTTATCATGTGCAGGACGAGTTAAGTGGAGTTTTATCGGATCCCACTTAACTCGGGTCATTTAGCCAACAGTTCTTTTTTTCGGATTAATAACCCTCGAGGATGAGATCCCTCGAGTTTGTTTTCGAACTTCAGATCCAGATCAAGTTGCCTTCGGGCCTATTGTATAAATCCCAACCCAGGCCTATATATGTATAGTTTTCGCGTTTTCGGTGAGAGATGGGATGAGGGTTACTTGTGGCCACGTCTTCAGATAGGGCGTGTGCCCGGAAGAGCGGGCTCTGGAGCTGGGGAGAACCCACTTCGTTCCCGAAGGATCCGGACAACTCCACCTTTGAGTTCCTCAAACCCGGAGAAGTGTGGAGGTTTACGGGTACTGCAATGCAACGCATGTCTAGACTTGTGGTTCAAAGGGTACTGAAGGCGACTGCCTGAGAGTGCTCGACCTTTGTGCTCAAGGCCAGGAGTAATATGGAAGGTGCAGAGGGCGGTAAGGAATGAAATTTGATGCGAGAAGCGATAGAGAAATGACCAAGGTATGAGAATGAGAAAGAAAGGGGGATGCTGTCGACCCGAGGGCGACGGCCCGAGCGACCGCCGACGGCGACGGCTCCCGTATGTGCCCTGATGAGAGTTCTTGAGGAAGTATATGGTTTTCATTCAACAGGAGAGTTTGCTCTCCTGTGCCAGATTGATATTAGTTATTTTCTGGGCCGGTAACACTCGTTACTGACGGTTTTTCTATATATATGTAGGTGAGGAATGCGAGCGATGAAAGCTGTCGGGACTGCAGAGGAGCAGCACGGAACCGCGCACACATGTACCTGCCGCTTGTAACGTATGTATAATGATGGTGTGTTATTGTTATGTAAATGATAATTTTGATGTGTTTGCTTGAATGAATTACTTGTTATGAAACGAACTGATAAATATGAATGAGTAGGGAGCCTTGGAGTTCAGACTCGGCTCGGGTAAAAACGAATGAGATAATGATTTAATGTCATGGTAGATTGTTATGTGTTATCGTATTTTCATAAAATAGTATATATTTTCTTTTGGTTTTTCATTTGTTGTTTTGTCTTGTTTTGCTTGTACATCATAGCATGCATGTAGAACTCCGTTAGAAACCAATCGTTCCCATTCATGCATTTCATATTTGCATCTCCATCTTGAGACGCCGAGAGTAGATCCGGGTCGGCTTAACCGAATCTAGTAGATTAACGAACGGTTCGGTCGCCGGTGACATTTCCGGGTCGGTTCACGGGTGAGCTGAAACGGGGTGTTACATCGAGGTTTACCAGCATACCCTACTAGCAAAACACTTCCTCAATATCGCTACACCCAGCCTCTCGCTCGACCACCTGTGTTCACCGCAAACACCCCGATACAGCACTCTTGATCGCTGTTTCGAGAGCCAAACAATTGCCACCGCAACAACTGCCCAATCCCCAAATACCCTTACCAGTATTCAAGCGTGCCGTCTGCCCCTGCTCGTCTCAGCCACAACGTTACCGCAACGCTGGCCTTGTAAGTTCAGACCTCGAACCTGGTACAAAAACTCCCCGCCTACAAACGATGGCCAACAAGCAAGACCACAGATACGGGACAAATCCCAACCTTATATTATCAAATCAATACAAGGATTACAAGCACTCTACCTAACCTTAAGTACTTGCTCAGCTTTGTGGACAGCCCCCATAAGCCTCACCCCAATGCTACCTAACCTCACACGGGACTCAATTACAGGATCACTCGCGCACAGCAACCCTCACCACAACGCCTACCTCGATTTTGGCCGACTTCAGCAATGGAATTCCAGTCTTCACGCAAAGCACCGGCTGCAGCAACTCCACCAGTTTCCTTCCCTCTCGGCAGTCACACGTTGTCACGCAATTGGCGACTATCTCTGCACCAATCCTTCAGCAACCCCTCAATAGCCTTCGCTCAATGAGATCTCTCACTGTTGGACTCTCCGTAGTCTCTTTTCTGGCCGTTCTCCTTATGTAGAACTTCCATGCATATCCTCTCCCGCAGAAGATATTCTCTGGAATAGATGGACACATCCCACGCTTCTCATCTATCCAGAATTCAGTTGAAAACCCTGGCTCGAACATGTTGATAAGATACGTAATCTTCCCAAGATACCATATCTTTCCAGCAACAAACTCGTACCAGACTTTTGGCTGCACCGCTGGACAATGGCTCGCCCCTGGCTCGACCATGTCCAGACCACGACCCTCACATCAACCTCAGAGCAACTCCCACATGCACCGCTGCACCGGCTGGGAACCCCTACCGCTGGACCCTGGTGCTGCTAGCCAACTCCTAGTCGTGCCGATATTTGGGTCAACACGCGCTAGCGCGCACGTCAGCACACTGCTATCGATCACGCGCCCGCTACCGACCTGGATACCGATCACGCCACTCCCTCACCCGCTCGCGCGCGCCCGCACCCGCTGTACAAACCATGCCGACACCAAGTACCGGTATTATGCTCGGTACACAGTTCAGTCACGCTGCTTCAGCTATCCCGCTCATGCTGCTCGGTCACGCTGATCAGCAATGCACGTCCATGCTTGGTAACTCGCTCGGTAATGCTCGGCACCTCGGTCATGCCCAACCTCGCTATGCCGACACGCCCGCCAATTTGCTCGCTACGCTCAGCCAGGGTGCTCGATCACAGCACAACCCGCCTAGCGCTACTTGAGGTTTCTCGGTCACTGTCTCCCAGCCCTCTGCTCCCAGCAGCCCTTAGTCATCACGATAGCATCAGTGCACCAAGTCCGTCACCTGCAACCATTACACGGATTAGCCTCGATAGGTTGTCTCCACCACTCAGATAGCCCCGCTACCCCTCATGGACGCTGGGATACCAGGACCAACCACCAAAACCTTAGCACCCGGCCATGCCCATGAATCAAGGCTGTGACATCCTCCCCCACCAATGAGAGCCAATGTCCTCATTAGAAGGAAGACCTGCCCCCTTCATCAACAACAAGTCGAACTCCATTTTCAACCACGGTATGTTCTCATGACAAATCTGCAACGTCCCTGCTCTATGTACCAAGGACTCCCTGCCTCGTGGCTCTAGCTCCCCCATCACATTGTCCCTGGTCTTGCATGCCTCAGACCTCGCATGTACTCCTACACACTCTAATCGGCAAAATGCTTCAACCTCCAAGTTCGAATACCCATCGACTAACTCGGCCAAATTCTTCGTGTTTCCAAGAATTGTAGACTCCAAGCATTTTCAAGACTATGTAATGTAGCTAGAATTTCCATTACTTCCCAACACGAGCTCACCTCATCTAGTGGTTGTCTCTCTAGATCAGTGGGGATAGAGAACTTTGGATTGCCTCACTGCAAGCCAAACATGTTAAGTGCGACCCTAACCTTGGGTTCAACACCTCCATCAGCCCGTCTCCTGAAGTGTCTGACCCTCCATTGAAGAATCAGATCTTTGGTAGCCGCGGTCGACCATGATGGTGGACACATCATGAAGACTACTAACTTCAAGATCCTGGTCACCACAATCTCCATAGTGAACATAACCCCCCACACGAGGAAAAAGCTAATCTCCTGTCGACGCCTCATTCCCATCAAGTGGTACGCTTGGTGCAATGAATCTTCATGCACCTCATCACCAGTCATTTTCTTCAACTGATGGTAGTGAGTCTCCGGTCTTCTGCCCCAAAAATCCCATGCCCCCTGTCTTACCCCTCGGACAAGAGTGTAGAGCTCACTCATGCCCCTCTGCAGCAACTCACTCTTGCAATCCCCGAAGTAATCCCTGAAGTAGTTAGCAACCTCTAAGAAATCTTCTACTCGGATCACGATGCTAAACTCCTGCAAATCCACCTCTTGCCAGACCTTAGACTTTCTCTTACGCACCTCACCAACTTTTAGACCAACAAACTCCTCATGTTGTCTAGGTATCCCAGATACTGAATTGGGGCCTTAGAAATCTCCACCAAGTCATCACAGCTTCCTCCTAGCTGTATGGAAGAACTCACTCTAGCTAGGGTTTCCAGCCTCATACCTGGAACCCTTCCCAACTAGACACATAGGTTACCGGAAAGCTCGCTCTTCCCGCACACCAATCCTACAAGATGAGTAGAGTTCCACCCCTTGCTGACCTCGAACACCTGCAATGCTGCAAGCTGCACCTCGCCAGCACTTAGACCTTCTACCCTGGTAGGTCTGCTTTGTCCCTTCAGGAAGCACCCAATGCCACCGGACATCACCATCACTTCTCCTAAGTGTGGTAGCACTCCTACACAAGTTGACACCAGGAAATTGTTACCAAGTATTACCTCAAAGTCGTCAATTTCCATGATCATGAAATCAGCTCAGCCACTGAATTCCCCAAACAAATTTGGACTCCCCGAACCACCCCTTGAACTTGTTTCATCGGCGAATTCACAGCCTTAACCTTGCTGGTAGTAACCCTAGATTTCAGCCCCAAGGAATCTGACACATTTGTTGAAACGAAGCTATAAGTCACCCCTGTGTTAACCAACGCTGAAACCCTTCTTCTATTCAAAGTCACTAGAACATACATCAACCCTAAACCTCCCTATTTAGGTCGTTCAACCCTCAAAGCTCCTATGATCTGCAACATAGACATATGAACTGGCTCACTTGAATCAGCATTCTCTTCAGCCTGCATAGCACTCACCTTCCCTTTCAGATTATTAGGGCACTCCTTTGCCAAATGAGGTCCTGAACAAAGGAAATATTCTCACTTCGTCCTCACATCATCCCCCTGGGAATTGACCTGCTCGGCTCTCAAAGAAACTCTCACCTTCCCCTTTTGTCTTGGCCTGAACGACTTCCTCTCATTCCCCGTCGTATTGCCATCCTTGGAAACTCGATCCCCCGGACCAGCCGCAGTCTTCAAATCTACTAAGACATCGGCTGCACTCAATGCGATTTGCAAATCCGGCACCTTCTACCTCTTCAATTCCATCTGCGCCCAAGGTTGCAATCCAGACACAAAGTTGAAGAGTTTATCACTTTCTGACATGTCTTGTATATCCAAAAGACACGAGTTGAACTGCTTGACGTAGTCTCTCACCGTTCCAATCTGCCTAAGCTTCTTCAAAGCATCCCTTGCCACCCAAGTGGCATTAGTTGGCAAAAACTTATCCCTAAGTTCAAGTCTCATAAGCTCCCAAGTCTCTATCTTAGGACGTCCCGCTTTCTCATCATCCTCGGTGCGTGTTCTCCACCATAGCTTGGCGTCACTAGTCATAAACATATTGGTCATCAAGACTTGCCTATGAGCAGGGATTTTGGCAGCTCAAAAATATTCTTGTATCTCCCAGATGAAGTTTTCCAGATTTTTTGAGGACCTGGTTCCTCCAAACTTAGTTGGCTCCGGCACTTTAAGCCTTCCCGGAAGTTCGGCTACCTGATTCGCACCAACGTGCTAAGGAGGCAAATTGAGTACTGCACGCCTCAGAAGAGCCACCTCTAACTGTACCTCCTCCAAACCAGCCCTGAGATTCTCCAACATCTCAGCCCTATCATCACCTCACACACTGCTGGATTCCGGCTGATCAGCAACCCTTTCCATCTCCTCGGTTAGGGTTTGCAACCGATCAAACACCGTGTGAGCATTATCATCACCATTGACCGGCCCTCCAACCAACACCTCCAGCCGTCCAACACACTTCCTGAGCACATCAGTTGATCATGTATCCATGGGATCGTCGCAACAGAGACTCTACTGAATGTAAGTTGTTCCTTCCTTGCACGTAACCAAGGCTCTGATACCCTCTGTCATATTCGCGTTCCTAGGACTAAATTTTTTGCCCTAGAACACCCCATGTGCGGTGTATTCCTCCTAGAAATACCAGCCCTTCAATCTCATCACGCAATGTAGTCCCACTACCAGAAGCCAATGTTCCAAACGCTATCCCTATGTTCGGTAACTTCAACACACCTCGAGGTGTACCAGCATACCCTACCAGCAAAACACTTCCTCGATATCGCTACACCCAGCCTCTTGCTCAACCACCTGTGTTCACCACAAACACCTCGATACAACACTCTCGGTCACTGTTTCGAGAGCCAAACAATTGCCACCACAACAACTGCCCGATCCCCAAATACCCTTACCAGTATTCAAGCGTGTCGTCTGCCCCTTGCTCGTCTCAGCCACAACGTTACCGCAATGCTGGCCTTGTAAGTTCAGACCTCGGACCTGGTACAAAAACTCCCCGCCTACAAATGACGACCAACAAGCAAGACCACATATACAGGATAAATCCCAACCTTATATTATCAAATCAATACAAGGATTACAAGCACTCTACCTAACCTCAAGTACTTGCTCGGCTGTGTGGACAACCCCCACAAGCCTCGCCCCAATGCTACCTAACCTCACACGGGACTCAATTACATGATCACTCGCGCACAGCAACCCTCACCATGACACCTACCATGATTTCGGCCGACTTCAGCAATGGAATTCCAGTCTTCATGCAAAGCATCGGCTGCAGCAACTCCACCAGTCTCCTTCTCTCTCGGCAGTCACACGTCATCACGCAATTGGTGACTATCTCTGCACCAATCCTTCAGCAACCCCTCAATGGCCTCTGCTCAATGAGATCTCTCGCTGCTAGACTCTCCGTAGTCTCTTTTCTGGCTGTTCTCCTTATGTAGAATTTCCGTGCATATCCTCTCTCGTAGAAGATATTCTCTGGAACAAATAGACACGTCCCACACTTCTCATCTATCCAGAATTCAGTTGCAAAACCCTGGCTCGAACATGTTGATAAGATACGTAATCTTCCCAAGATACCATATCTTTCCAGCAACAAACTCGTACCAGACTTTTGGCTGCAC
The DNA here is from genome assembly GCA_033002965.1 of Piper betle. NCBI lineage: Eukaryota > Viridiplantae > Streptophyta > Magnoliopsida > Piperales > Piperaceae > Piper > Piper betle. The sequence goes on from JAURVB010002014.1 coordinate 7,482, forward strand.
CGCTGGACAATGGCTCGCCCCTGGCTCGACCATGTCTAGACCACGACCCTTAGATCAACCTCAGAGCAACTCCCACATGCACTGCTGCACATGCTGGGAACCGCTACCACTGGACCCTAGTGCCGCTAGCCAACCCCTGGTCGTGCCGATATTTGGGTCGACACGCGCTAGCGCGCACGCCCACACACTGCTACCGATCACACGCCAGCTACCGACCTGGATACCGATCACGCCACTCCCTCACCCGCTCGCGCGCACCCGCACCCGCTGCACAAACCATGCCGACACCAAGTATCGGTATTATGCTCGGTACACGGTCGGTCATGCTGCTCGGTCACGCTAATCAGCAATGCTCGTCCATGCTCGGTAACTCGCTCGGCAGTGCTCGGCACCTTGGTCATGCCCAACCTCGCTATGCTGACACGCCCGCCAGTTTGCTCGCTATGCTCGATCACAGCACAACCTGCCTAGCGCTACTTGAGGTTTCTCGGTCACTGTCTCCCGGCCCTCTACTCCCAGCAGCCCTTGCTCATCACAACAGCATCCGTGCACCAAGTCCGTCACCTACGACCATAACACGGATTAGCCTCGGTAGGTTGTCTCCACCACTCGGATAGCCCCGCTACCCCTCATGACGTTAGGATACCAGGACCAACCACCGAAATCCTAACACCCGGCCATGCCCACGAATCAAGGCCGTGACATCAACGTGGGTGATTACCATCAGAATTTCGAGACATTTCTGGTGGTAACTCCGGACATGGAGCCATTGACAGTCATGTCCGATCGATGGCCGGTGATAAGGTGCTAGAAGTAGGGTCGGAGGCGATGCGATGGCTGGAAGGATAAAGATTCGCAGCGACCAAATAGGTATTCGAGAAATTTCTCTGGAAAATTTTGGTGAACTTCAGCGGAGGCAGACCTCCAGCAATGGTAGCTGGCCACGCCCGCCATGCGTAGGTGATGGTGCGGTGGTCAGAAGGTTGCCAGAGTGACAGCGCAGGTGGCAGCTAGATGGGGGAGAAAGAAGAGGGAAAATGGGAGAAATAAAGGTTGATTGAGGTATATTTATAGACATCCTAACCAATCAGATGGTGCGATGTCAACACCTAACAGGTCAACATAGCAGAGACATGTAGCGAACGTGGTACCGACCCACTGATATATACCTCCAAAAGCTCTCGTCGCGTCAAAACTGACACCGTCAAATTAGTCTAAAACCCCAAAAATGACTGAAAAATACAAATAAAGTGCAACAAGAGTCAAAATGCTTCCCATGCATGCAATGCCATGCCCTACAACCATTTGCCCATGCTGAACGAGGTTACGACCCTAATCAAGCCCTAGGCAAAAAATAATCCTAATCTAACCCGAGGGCAAAAATAACACTCGGACAACCCACATTCACGTCATGCATAACCAGCTTTTCAGGCTCCACACAGCCACAAACTAACCTAATCTGGGTAAATCGACACCAAAAACTTTGAACCAAATGTTTTGGTTTCACAAATCTTCTAGAAAGAAACAGAAAGGGGAATTTCCATTCTTTCTATAACCTTATTCAAACACTTATACATTGATACGAACATATGGTAATAATAGGTGAACTAAGCAAAGGGAACGCAATAATAATACACATTTAAAGAGGTTTGAAAATGACAGTCAAAACTTTCCACGATAGTCAAGAGATCGTCATCTTTTTCACGAACTACTTAATATAAGAGTTACATACAAAACCTAAAAATCTCCCACAAGTAGGGGTGGGCATCGGTCGGACGGACATCGGACGAATTATTGTCCGCATCCGTCCGGAATTTTGTCGGACAAAATTTGTCCGACCGACTTCGGACATCGAATTGTCCGTCGGGCCCAAGCAGTGTCCGCGGATAGTCCGAAACCCTCTGCGCCGCCGCCTGCCTACCCTTCGCCGCCGCGCTTTGCACTGCCAGCGAACCTCCGCTGGAACCGTTGGAATCGGCTCGGCGAGCCTAACCCATTTACGACATCGACGTGCTCGGTAGAGGTGGCGGCTCGCCGGAAAATGGTTAAACAGAGGCGGTCAGTGGTGGGTGACTAGATCCGGCCGGCCTAGGCGGCGATGGGCTCCGCTCTTGTCGGGGAAGGCCGTGGGAGGGTTGGCAATGTCAAAGCGGTGACTGGACGGCCGCGGCGACGGTCGCCGGAGGCGGAATCGACGACGCAAGCAGAGGGTAATCGGTGGCGGAATCGACGACGAGCGGCGATTCCGGCGTCGTGGAGGCCGGGCGACGGCGGGGGCACTCGGGGCATCACAGCAACGCTGCGGCGGGGCCTGGCGGCGACGATCAGCATGGCGGCGGCGACCACGACAAGGGGGCGGCGCGGCATGGACGGGGAAGAGAAAATGGGTCGAGGGTTTGATTGATGGCAATATCGTAAATAAGACTTGACTCGCTCATGTCTCGAGTCAATAATAATAACTAACTTGGAATAAATCTTAAAAAAATCCATAAAATCAGAAAAAATCCCATAAAATAAAATAAACACTACAACATCATAATGACATTCTATAACTAACAACCCACCCAAATTCCCCGTAACGCGTCCTAACGCGGTAAACGGCCTAAACTAATTCCACGATCAACTATATATAAAATAAAAAAATAATTGGCATACTCTCATATATTCTGATAACTCATTCTTTTCTGTTGTATTCATGATGTTATCATCATATACTTGGGTACACATGACCCTCATAGCTCATACACCCGACCAGCGTCGACTCAGTACACGTATTCTAAAACATACTCGACTTGAACCGACGATTGAACCGATCAGTTCATAAGCATAAAACCCTGACTCAGATCACTGGTTTTACATTATGTTTATAATGTGATATATTTTTTTCGAAGATGGATCATACAAGTTTATTATTAAATGTAACTGAACAAAGTAGAGGTGAAAATGATAGCAAAAATTTGATTGCTAAAGAAGGAGAATATATAAACAATACATTATTAAAAAAGAGAAAAATAACATCCGGTGTATGCGCCTATTTTGATAGAAAATATTAGAAGAATGGAACATCTCCTATTTGTCGTTATTGTGAAAAGAAGTTTGAGGGAACTGAAAGTTATGCAACTACTCATTTATAGAGGCATATTGAAGGAAAATATCCTAATTTTAAAATAAAGAGGATATAAAATATGAGTAATTAACTTTTTTATATTTTTTTAATGTAGGTGAGCTAGATGAAGAATCAATTATTATAATATTTTATCTTTGAAGTATATGCAATATTGGACTATATTTTGATGTCAATGATTATTTTAAAGTTTCTATACGTAGATTATTTTTTGTTTGACTTTAAAAATTTAGAGCATGTTAACTAAATTGTAAGTGGTTTGATATGATTATTAATGTGAATGTATAGTTCTAAATTCCTAAATATAAGAGTGACTTTTATCCTTTTTATATGTATGTCATTTTTGGATATTTAAGATATTAAATATCAATTTTATGTATAAACTTAATTAATTTTACTGTATATTTATATTTTAAAATTTTCATAAACTATAATATTAGTCTTACAAATGTTGAAAACATTATATTATTGATATAAAATATCGGACACTCGGTCGGTCGTTCGGTCGGACAAAAAAATGTCCATGTTTGGTTTGTTTTAATTCGGTCGAATTCGGTCGGTCAAATTCGGTCGGACGTGCTTCGAACATTGGACAGACGGATAAATTCGGACGTCCACGCCCACCCCTACCCACAAGCCTCTCTTGGTTAGAAGAAAAAAAAGATAGCACGAGGTAAAAAAACAAGTACATGTAACCCATATGTCATCAATAGGTTTCTTTTAAGGGAAGATTTGTATCTATTCCCCGGTTTTTTGTGCCACAAAAAACCCGCGTTTTGATTAGCCCACCTAGATTCCACTAACTACATATATCCACAAATTGAAGAAAGTAATTCCGTTTATGAAATAGTATAAATCCACTTACATCAAAGGAAGACTCACTTACTAAATCATTATAAACCCACTTAAAAAACATTGTATTGAATGACAACTAATGTTTAGCATAGTAGTCTCGACGTGCATGTACGTCACCGAAGCTATGCTGTTGCCGCCAGAGACTCGGGAGAGCAACAGAGATGGGAGGAGGCTTTTGCATCGATAAGTGAGTTCCTTAGGCAATTCTTCCGACAACCAAAGGGCAGAAAACAAGCTCCATCATCCGCTTTTGCAATAGTAACTTATCCAGTCAAATGACACGTATTTACAAAATATATCAGGTGAGTTGCCCTTTATATTTATTAGCTGTTGTGTGCGGTAGATGAAAAAATTCCTGGTCGGCCAACCAGCTGATTATAACTCCCCAAACCATGAAGTATGTACCATGGTTGCATGAATCAATGAGAATCGGAATCGGTTTTCCAGGGAATCGGAATCGGAATCTTTTCAGGAATCGGAATCGGAATCGCGAATGCAGAATCGGTCTGAATCAGCTAGGAATCGGTTCAGTTGAATCGGTCTAAATCGGTCATATACAAAAATTTGCCAACTCAGTACAGAAATACCTGAAATACATAATTATATAATTTCTCAACATAAATACACAAATTTGCACATCACGATTTGCACATAGCACATACTCGCACATCACAATTTACCGCACGCACAAAATTTCAATTTGGACATCACAATTTGCACTTCATATTAATCAATTAGAACATCATAGATAACAATTTGCACATCACAATATTCAATTTCAATAAAAAAATCTAAATTTACCCAAATTTTCGGTCGGAGGCGCGGCGGAGGGCGGAGCTAGAGGTCGGAATCGGGCGGCGGTGGCGTGGCCGGACGGAGCTGAGGTCGGACGACGGTGGCGTGGTCGGAAGGTCGGGCGGAGCGTCGGACGGCGGAATCGGGCGGAGGCGACGGCGGAATCGCGGCGGAAGCGTCGGACGGCGGAAGCTGAGTTCGGAATCGGGTCGCAGCGTCGGACGGCGGTGGGGTGGTCGGAAGGTCGAGCGTAGCGTCGGACGGCGGAATCGCGGTGGAAGCGCGGCGGAAGCGTCAGACGGTGGAAGGCTGAGTTCGGAATCGGGCGCAGCGTCGGCAGCGGAATCGCGGCGGAGGGCGGAGCTGAGGTCGGAATCGGGCGGCGGTGGCGTGGTCGGACAGAGCTGAGGTCAGACGGCGGAAGCGCGGCGGAGGGCGGCGGAGCGAACGCGGCGGCGGAATCGGGGGAGAGGGGTTTGATTTTAGGTTTTTAAAATCCAAATTACCATTTTACCCATGCTTAAATAATTTAATAAAAATCATACCTAGGGTATATTTGAGTAATTTTGATTTAAACAAACCGATTCCGATTTAAATCGGCCGATTCCGATTCCGAGTTAAATCGGTCGGAATCGGCCGAAAATCGCTGATTCATGACCCGATTCGGGGCCGACCGAGTCGGCCCCGAAATCGGATCGGCGCGATCCGATTCGGTTCGAGATCGGCCGATTCGTGCATCCGAGGTATGTACTCATGGCACAGCTAACCATCATATAGCTAACCTTCACACAGCTAACCATCATTAGCTGCCAGCAGCTAAAGAGGATTGTGGAGGCAGACGGTGGACAAAGAATGTAAATGTTCATCCGACCCTAAGGGCATTCCCGTTACAAGTCAAAAGCCATGACTGTGATTGATTGCTCCTCGTCAACAAACAAAACCTCCTACCCAGCATCTGCCCCATCAAATTGTGTTATTCATTATTCCTACTTTGGCTTTGCAAGGGAGTGAGTGTGATGGGATTTTTCCATATTTTTGCCAATCACGCTTGGGATATTGTATTTTATAAAATAGACTATCTGGAAACGGCCATGGCTCACGTTTTGTTATTAGAGTACATTTTTTGGTTTTGTTGTTCAAGGAAATTAAATACATTTTTCTTTCAATGGGCCGCCTTCACACAAATCAGTGGTAGGGAGGGGCTTCTCAATACCATTTTCTAATTTACTGACGTACAACCTAATTCATGTGTGTAAAAAAACCTTAATTCACGTGTCATATTAAAGAGTACCTATATAAAAAACTGTACGTATCATTGTGTCAAAGAAATAAAATATAATAAATGCACGTACTTTATAGGAAAATAGGATCGCTGGATGTTCTCTTGCAGGCTGAACTTTTCTTACGGGAAGAAAATAATTATAATCCATAATATAAGATCCCCAAGTTGAAAGTGACATGGAAACCCTGATTTTTCTTTCAATTTTAATGTATGTGAGTCATATTAATCAACATATAAAAAGCCTTATTTATAGACGAAAGATAAAACTTTTTATTTTCAATTCAGCATATTCAACTCAAAGATCCTTTTGGTAGAATTTGTATATTGGTTTATCTTACTGAAAAGATCAATATAAATTTGATGGGTTTTTCACCAGGTGTAACTAAAAAATGTCCACTACATTACAATTACAATAGATTTATATATCTCTTAGAAAGTTATAATTTTATATATCACTTCAATTACAACAAATTTATATATCACTCTAATACAGATGCAAGCACTTAAACTGGAACTTCATGTGCATTAAATTTGAACCGGGGGGTAAGATGGGTCATATCAGTGGTATCATGGATTTTCTCAAACCTGTTAGCAACCCTACACCGAGAGAGCCGAAGGATTGCTTAATCGTTGCCTCGTGTCAATCTATTATTATTAATTTATGTACCTTAAAATATAACATCATGTTTTGTTGTCCACTTCTCGTGGCTGTGTTATTATCATCGGTTTGTCCCATTATTTGTCTAATAATGACAAATACAAAAGTTAACTTGAGACTAATCAAGTAGTGGGCATTCATAATTAGGGTGACCCACTTGATCTTACTAGGAAATAATATGCACTTGGTCGATCCAAAATCAATAGTCATGGACCCAGGTATTTATATTTTATATATCTCATAGTTTGTCCGATTTACGATTTTCCAAAATTATGAACAAATATAGTTTTGGCGCTAATTGATCTATTTTTTGGTCGACCATATAGTACATTCCTCCATGAACTTTGAGGATATGAACTCTGCAAAGGGAGGAGTATTATGCCAACTAGACAAGATATTGTGCTATGCTTAGTATATTTTAAAGATTAGACTCTAATTTTATGAATAAACTTAAGGAAATAGACTATAATCATATGATATCTTAGAATCAGATTTTATTTTTAAAGACAAATTTTAATTGGTGAGAAGATAAATTATAATGATTTGTTTTATTTTTTGTATTTTGATTGGTTGAATCTTATATTTTTCATCAGAGTCTAACGTTTAATTTCCTTTCAATTGATGCCCACTTAACATTTAGGTTGTCATTGTAACATTGTTATAGATGAAATTTGTGCTTGGAGAAAAATGAACGATACTTGTCAAGGGATAACTTATAGATGTTTAAATAGTGTCAATGTTAGTGTTTGATGAAGGCAACTGACTATACATTTCCCTTTTATTTATCAATTACTTTATAGCCATTTTAATAAAAGATTCCACATTATTACCAAAGTAGTTCAATGAAGATAACTAATTAATATCGTTTTTATTAAAGAACAATTTCACATCCTTGAAATATAAGGTTGGTGATTAAGTGGAGGTAAAGTTTTCCTTCAATGGCTAGTTATTATGAGATAAAAATGCATGCCCTACTTTATATGATATTTGAGTCAGCCCACCGATGATGATGATACTAATAATAATAATAATAATAATAATATCCCTGAAGAGACATGAACATAGCTCGCATACAAAGCCCCTGAACTAAAAGGGAATGTTAAAAAATAATGTCACATCCTTAAAACAAAAAGGTGGTGACTAAGTAACTAGAAGTAAAACCTTTGCATAATTGCTGGTCATTTTGAGATAAAGGTATAATCTCTACTTTCAGACTTGTTGATAGCCAACTATAATCCATAATAATAGTCTCGCAAATTAGTTCTCTCCCAACAAATGCCCATGAAGATAATGAATAATTTTTAAGCCAGAGCAAAATATTCCCTTTCTTAAAATAGTTTATTATTCACATTCGCTTAAACGTGGCATAGGCGGGGAGAGCAAGCCGAGCCCTAGACCCATTGGCAGGCTCAAGCCTTGTTCAGCCCATTCATCTTTGGAGCCCGGTTGGGCGTGACAAATGGGCTCGTGAGCCGATCCCAGGCCCGCTTGTGGACTCAAGCCTTGCTTGCCTGATCCGGCCCAAAGAGGCCCAGCAATTCTTAATCCACTTGTTCAATTCTTAATCCTTTTAATCCAATTTTAAAAGGCCAAGCCATTAGCCATATATTGGGGAAAAAAAGGATTACTAATTCACATTAGCCGAATATACAAAGCCTCAAAATGTTGGGTTTATGTTATGAGACAACAAAGCATGATCTGTCATTTTTATTTTGATGTCGGATTTATGATTCAAAATTTTATTCAAGTTTTTATAATACAACAGTTAGGCTTCCTGGTTCATATTATGCTACTTTTTCTTTAGTACTACTCACAATTACAATGCAAGTAATTTGACACAAATAAGCGGTTCATATCTTTGTTTTAAATAAAGGTTGGCTTCAACGAGTATTAAGAAAATAAAATAATATCATATATAACTCTACTCTTTTATCGTTCCAACTATGTCAACAAACTATTCTCAACGAAGGGCCCTGTTCAATTCTTTTCACGTCTGTTCTACACAATTTGAAAGAGGGCAACCTTTTTTCATTTTTCACCATTGAACTAAATTATTGATTGCCTATCATAGGACTGCCATCGTCTTCTCGGACTCTAACCATCCATGGCCGCTGATTGTGAGGGACAATTAGTTTCGGGAAAAAATTATACGCATTGTCACCGTCAAATTGCGAATATTTTTATCACTTGCAAGCTAATTAATTTGTAATAGACCAACTTGCAATAATTTGGCAGCCTCAACTTTCAAATCTTCTCTCATGCATGCACAAGCTATGGTCTATGACATCGCAGGGACAGGTATGACACTACTGTTGGAAGTTGGACATAAATATATACATGAATCAGGAATTGTATCATATGTTATTATATAAGGTTGGCTAAATTAAATTGATCTACTAAAGTTAAAGGTTATGAACTTATAAATTAAGGTGTGGAATTTAATGAGAAAAGTGTGGAATTTAATGTGTAGATACCTTTTCATAAATTCTCTTTCGTTATGAATGTGAATTGAATTTATGGAACTAAGGTTATAAATATGGAGGTTATGGTCCTGAATTCATATCTGGTTTTCGTTCTGGGTATCCCATTGTCCAGAACTTTGGTTTAGAAAACTAGTCTTGAATTTGGAAGATCCAAAGCCTAAGTGATCAAGACTCTGATTTCTTTATGGCTTCAGTACGCTTCCGCTATTTCATTTATTTATTTTATTTCTCTCGATAATTTGATATGAAATCTAAATTCTAAATAAAGTCTATCATCTACAGAATATATCAATGAATAATTGGGTTCATTGGAAGGCATAATATATTCAGAATTTATCTGCGAAAGCAATCCCTTATTCTCGTTAAACAAGACAAACACTGCAGACAAGCAGGAAATATTTGACTCTGGAAAAACGAAACTGATTGGTTGGTCACTTGTCAACGTCAGATGATTCAACATATGTATCTATCGATTTCAGGGTATATATTGTTTTTGGTTTGTCTTTTTTTGCTTTTGACCACTCGAGTTTGGATTTATTTTCATGGAAGTCCGTCTAATATATTCTTAGAAATGTCAATTTTCTGGCTCTTGTCAATGGGTCTTTGCTTCACATTAACTCCATTCTGCAACATGGGCGGTCTGCCGCTTACTAGACTTTCATTTTGTTTGATTGTTTTGTTATCTTGTCATTTATTTGTTCATTGTTCAAACCTAAGCCGTTAACCATCTCTTACATGTTTGATTTTTCTGTTTAAATCCGCGGTTGACTTTCATGCGTGTTTTTCTACTACAGAACATCCTTTTCCACACCAATGTTATTTGGGATTTTTTAAAGTTATGTCTGGTCTCATACGTAGATAAATATGTATATATATGTATACATACATGCCTGGGGGTTAATGAGAAGAGGCAACCATCACCAACTTCAAGATTTGCATTAAGGTCTGGAGAGACTAGAGAAGGCCAAGAAAGCTACCTGCTAGTTTTTGTTATCATATTAGGTACATTCATCAAGTTTGTGTAAAAAATATTTTGATCATTAGGAATGTGCGTGTTTTTATATTCTGTCTCCTC
>JAURVB010002018.1:0-10931 GCA_033002965.1 Piper betle
AATATATACTCCACATGAATACTCTGAAGGGCACTACTGAGGAGCCACTGGGCTGCAAACCCGGTAGCATCCCGAACTTACTGATCTGCTGCTGGTACTGTGCCACTCTCGGCACTTCTTTTTCAGTATTTCTCGTGAAACTTTATCCTAAGCCCTCTCCTTACCTCCATATTTCTCCTGGCCTTGAGCACGAAGGCCGAGTACTCTCAGGCAGTCGCCTTTAGTACCCTTTGAACCACAAGTCCGGACATGCGCTGTACTAAACAGTACCCGTAAACCTCCACGTTCTCCGGGTGTGAGGAACTCAAACGCGGAGTTGTCAGGATCCCTCGGGAATGGAACAGTCCGCTGGCACTAATCCAGGAGCCCGCTTTGACTGTCACGGCATCCTCTGCATGGTACGTGCAGTCGATTTCTCCATCTCTCGTCTCACTGAAAACGCGAAAAATACATATATATATATGGATTGGGTAGGGAGTTATATAATAGGCCCGAAGGCAACTTGTGGTGGATCTTGTTTTTCGAAATCATCCTCGAGGGATCTCATCCTCGAGGGGTTATTAATCCGGAAAACTGTTCGGTTAAATAGCCCGAGTTAAGTGGGATCCGATAAAACGCCACTTAACCCGTCCTGCAGGCATTAAAACAAACATACAATAGAAAAGAGTAAAACAGAGCGAGTCCTAAACGGACCTGGTAGAAGCTCCAAGCGTGTCATCGCGCCTAGGCGGCGAGCTCCTACTCCGTACCTACACATCAAAACTAAATACTAACGCCCGCTAACTAAATGATGCATCAAATCCGACATGACCATCACACCACAATACAAACATCAACCATAACAATCAACAATTATAAATGTAAAAATAATTCCAACTTATCCTATTAACACCTATTTTATTATATTTCCTAAGTTACGTTGTACTCGATTATCATACTCAAATTTACTTTACTTCATTAGCTCATTTAACCTTCATTCCCTGTTAATCACATCATGCACGTGTTTACTTCATTCATAATCTTAACATTCATCATAATAATTAATCAACCCTAGCATGCTATGCTAACAATTATCATCAATTTTAAATAAATCAATCGGAGGTAATTATACCTCACGTTGTCGACAATCGGCGACGGTTAAGGTTCTGTCGCGTGTCTCGGAACTCAAATTTGGCGCTCATCGGCATCCGAAGCTCGATCGGGCTCGACTGGGTGAGCCCCGCGGAAGATCCGGTGAATTCCAATGAATTCCAGAAATTCCGGTTTTCCGGCAACTGCTGGCGGTTTTCCGGCGGCTTCCGGTGGTTTTCCGGCGACAATCGCCGGCGGCGTCTACTGGCCGGAAAGTGGTCGTGTTGGGTACCCTTGGAACCGGCTCGGCGAGCCCGACTCATCTATGAGGTCGACGCGGCCAATGGAGGCGGCGGCTCGCCGGAAAAAGGCTAAGATGGAGCGGCGGCGATGGGTCGCTAGATCCGGCCGGCCAGGCCGGCGATGGCCTCCGCTCCGGTCGGGAAAGGCGGCTGAGGGGTCGAGGGTGCCGAGGCGACTGCTGGATCGTAGCGGCGACGGTGCCCGGCGGCGCGATTGGCGACGGAAGCACGACGCAAAGGCGCGGCTTCCTCACGTCGCGGCGGCCAGCTTGTGGCCGGGCCTGGTCGGGGCGGCAGGGCGACGCCGTGGCCGGGCTGGGCGGCGTCGATTGGCGGCCAGGCGGCGTCGGCCGTGGCGGTGGTGGCTCGTGAACAGGGGCGGCGCGGCGGTTAGGGTTTGGGCGTGGGGGAGAAAAGGTCGGGGGTGGAGAAGAAATGGTTGGGTGGCAAACTTGTAATTAAGACTTGACTCGTCTCCGGCTCGAGTCAAGTATAATAACTAAGTCGTATTAAATCCTAAAAAAATTCATAAAAATCGGAAAAAATCCCGTAAAATCAAACAACACAAAAAAAAATCATAATGATATGCTCTAGAACTATCAACCCACCAAAAATACCTGTAACGCGTCCTAATGCGGTAAACGGCCTAAAACTAATTCTACGATCCATTATATATCATAATAAAAAAAATAAACTGCATACTCTCATATATTCTGATAACTCATTCTTTTCTGCTGTGTTCATGACGTTATCATCATATAGTTGGGTACACATGACCCTCATGGCTCATACACGAGACCGGCATCGGCTCAGTACACGTATTCTGAAACTGACTCGACTCGAAAAATAATGGTCAACCCAACCGGTTCTGAATATAAAACCCTAACTCGAATCGTGGGTTTTACAAACTGTGTCCAACATGTCCACCAAAGGTAAAAATTTATCCGACAATTAATATTTAGAGATTTTACTTGACCGTTTGTTCACTTTCAAAATTGAGTGTTAAAGAAAGATTTTATTTACTCAAACTTGATATAATTAATACATAATTATATAATTTAGAGTATTTTCCATTAATCTGGACTAACTTATATAAAGAAATTTTTTACGTGCCGAAAATAAAGAGTTAAGTACGACCATATCCTAATTAAGAGAAGGAAAAATAAACTAATTAACACTAGCAAAGAAGTCGGATATTACAACAACCTTGCACCAAGCTTCTTACATTCTCGAATATCAATTTATTGGATCTCATCTATTTCTACCAAGTCTACCAAATGAAAAATACAAATCTAAGAATTAGATACCGAGTAATACTCCAATTGTAAGAAAATAACATAATCAATGTAATTTATGTTTAAAGAATCATTATTACTTAAAAGTTAGCCTCCCATGTGCAAAAAGTATCTTTCTTTTATAAGAAAAAAGGGAAAGTGTCTTGGTATACAAAAATATTAGTTCCGCGTTACTTTTTATAGAAAATACATTGAATATAATCATTTTTAGACCTCTTAAAATTTTCACTTATTTTATATTTTTTATATCAATCGAACAATTAAGAAGTCATGCCTCTTCAATTTATAGTTAAAATTTATTGTAATTTGAATCAGATTGCCTCTTTGCGCTATCGTAAAATAGGTAGTTGAGCAATTTTTAACCAAACTTCCCAATTGATCAGCATTATTTCACCATTTCTCTAATAGAGCAGCGTTATATAGACTTCCGAACTCTTCTTTTTTGTCAGATTGGAACATTTCAAATCTAGGGAGTTGTGATGTTTAATGATTGTATAGAACCAAAGCGTGCTTTGTCACATAACTCGTAGACTACTTACAAATCCAAAAGTTGCTTAATAACTATTAGGTTTTAGATGACAGTCCAGTTTACCATTTTATCAACATAAAAATAGTGGGGAAAGCATTTCATCATCAAATAAGAAAGTGATGGGTGAATTTAATTGAGCCGACTTTAAATGGAAAGGGCAATAGAAGCGATACCAAAACTGTTTGACTAGTGTATCAAAATGAATTATTTAAGTCATCTTAAAATAAAAATCTCAAGTAAACACTAAGTACCTAATTGCAACAAATCATGATTTTGTAAAAAAACATGTCCGAGCACGTAATGAAGGCGAGGAATGATATAACAAGACTATTTTAGTTTATTGAATCCCGCCTGCCTATATAAGTGGTGAAAAATCATTCGGATTTTGACCGTTTGAAAAATTAAATCCTTTGGGCTGTCGTATTGTAGAAAGGGTCAGTTGCTCTATTAATCGATCATGGAGTGGAAAATGGGCTGTCAGAGAAATAGTAATCGATCGTGGACTGGAAAATGTTAGCTGGTTTGTTGTTAATAAGGCAGCCGTGGGGGTAATAGCCTAATAAATACTCTGTGAATCTGGCTCTTCCTACGTCGATGGATGGATGGATGAAGCAGCTATTATTGTTGTTATCATTCTACGTGGATGGTAGGTAATAAATAGAAAGAGGGTGCCACGTAAGCGCTGAAGAAAACTGTAAGTGTTCATATTTTAGGAAGAAAGAGGGTAATCGGGTTGCTGCTGTCTGACAAGCTTCTCACGCCCCCATCCGTCTCCTCTCATCTCTGTCCCAAATCTAAAACATCCCTCTCTCCTCTTCAATACCTTTTGTTGGCCGGACTCCGGCGACTCTCCGGTCGCTGGCGGCGTGTCTCTCCGGCGGAGTAGGATGTGGCGGCTCGCTCGGGCGACGGCGGCGGGCTCGACGCAGGTCCGGCTGTTTACCTCGCCGTCGATCCCGGGGCCCTGCATCGTCCACAAGCGCGGCACCGACATCCTCCACGATCCTTGGTTCAATAAGGTTGTTGAGCCTTTTCTTGTTCTTCTTGGCATTTCAATGATTTTTTTGTCGGGTGTTTTGAAGGTTGGTGTGGAGTAGATTGAGGGGGTGACAGGTGGAATCTTTTCATGCTATGTTTGTAGGATTTTTCTTTGGATTTTTTAGTGGGTTTTCGTGAGTATTTTGGTGGTTGGTGGATGTGGCTTGGAGGTGTTCGATCATGCGAATGTGTGATTTTTATTGGTAGTGATGGAGTGGATGAGGTGTTGTTTTCAAATGGGCGGCGAAAGTTTGATCTTTTTAATTGGTGCTTCGTTATGGAGTGTGAAAGTTTTGGTAGTGAAGAAGTAGATAAGCGATTGATGTTTACATTGAATGGGATCGTAAAATGTTCGGTCTTTTTGATGGGAGCTTGGAAATGTAAAATCTTTGTTTGTGATGAAGTAGATAAGATATTTATATATTTTGGTCGAATGGGGTTGGATCTTTTTTATCTCTGTGATTGGTGCTTCGTCAATGTTTGATCATTGGTCTTGCTCGTGATTTCTTTTGTCTTCCAAATTATGGTTTTTGTTTTTCTTTCTGATGGTTGACTTTTGAACCTGTCCAGTAGATCCTAATCTACTTGGTTAAGTTTTTTTTTTTAATTTTTTAAAAATAATTATTTTCTCGCAGAAAAAGCCTGATGAAGAGTGTAATCTCTTATTATGGATCTGCTATTTTAATTTTGATGTTAATTTTGCTTGGATGTAGTACTCCATGAGGAAACTTTGGTGTTTTGATACTTTTTTTGCGTATAATTTATTTCTATGGGATAAGTGAGTGATGCTTTATATTAAGCAACTTAGGAATTTGTCGAGATCAACCATAAATCTTGCATAGGAAATACCTCATGAATTTAGATTTTAGCTGGCTTCGATGGGCTATTTTTATGACATCTTTTGTATTTTATAATTTGGTTTGAAAGTCATCATTATGCTGAAGCAATAGATAAGAGTTATCATTTTGTTCTTCTATCTAATTGCAAATCGCTAACCTGTATGGTTCACTCTGTCCCTGGTATTATTGGGTAGGATACTGGTTTTCCTTTGACTGAAAGAGATCGCCTCGGTCTTCGTGGGCTCCTGCCCCCTCGTGTTATCTCATTTGAGCAACAATATGACCGTTTCAGTAAGAATTTTAGATGATTATTGTTTTCTATTGAGTGTGATGCCTTCAGAAGCAATTTATTATCGTAGATTAGGATGACAATCATCAGTTCCTATCTAAACTGGGCAAACTTTAAGTATTCTTTAATGCATATTTTTTGATGTTTAGTGGAATCTTATCGATCCTTGGAGCATAATACAAGGGGAGAATCTATAAAGACGTCTGCTTTAGCTAAATGGAGAATACTTAATCGGTTGCATGATCGCAATGAGACTTTATATTACAGGGTGAGCTCATTGCGCTACTAGTGGTTTTAGCTCAACACTGCATTCAACAAGAAATATTTGAAAGATTTATACCCTTTATCAGGTTCTTATTGATAATATAAAGGATTTTGCTCCAATAATATACACACCAACAGTAGGGTTGGTATGTCAAAACTACAGTGGATTATTTAGGCGTCCAAGAGGAATGTATTTCAGTGCTAAGGACAAAGGAGAAATGATGTCAATGATTTATAACTGGCCGGCTCACCAGGTAGTTTATTTTATTTGATCTTAAATGCGTAGGATCTACTTAGATGTCTGTAAATATGATCTTATGCTCTAGCTTCTGGATGAAGTAGATGTATATGAATAGAGTTAACAGCTGTAGTTGCATTAAATTATGTATTTTATGACAAGATTTTGTTTATGGTTCAGGTGGATATGATTGTATTGACAGATGGGAGTCGTATTCTAGGCCTTGGGGACCTTGGTGTTCAAGGAATTGGCATACCAATTGGAAAACTTGATATGTATGTAGCTGCTGCTGGCATAAATCCACAAAGGGTGAGTAATATTCATCTTGGTTTTGCTTAATTTTTCATGAACAATAATCTAGTTTGTGTGTTTGTAAGAGATAACATTCCATAGCATGTTTCAGCATCTCGTCTTTTGGACCGTGGAGGCTGCAAGAATACATTCATACACTTGTTTCTTTTGTTTTTGCATGTGTTTGGATTCCACTAGAATTTAATTGGCTACTATTGCTCATACATTATATTCACTACAAATAAAATATATAAAATATCCGGTTGCCAAGCATTTTATCCTTTTGTGACATCTTAAATGCTAGCTTTGGCCCCCTAATTTTTGTTTGTTTTGTGTCTGTCAGATCCTTCCGGTGATGTTGGATGTTGGAACCAACAATGAGAAACTTCTTCAAGATAACCTCTGTGAGTTTATTTTTACCTCTTTATAACTTTTGAAAAATATTTTCTTGCAGTTCATTTGGATACATGGAGATTGTTTTCTGTAAAATTACAATATGAATAGAAATTCGTATGATATTTGATATCTGGTTCAGTTACTGATGTTTGTTGAACTTGTCCAAGAACTGATGAATTAAAGCTCCATGGTTAGTAATCTCATGAAATATTGGTGAGATCTATGATAGTATGGGCATTTAGATAGATGATTTTATGTCAAAAGTTTGTCGCATATCACTTGAAAATTTCAAGATCTACCCATAGCCTTGCTGATACCTTGCTGAAGGCACCTGTTTTGATCGCGACAGATTTTGGAAACATTGTCAGACCAGATGCGGGTTTCCTCGGTTGAAACAATATGGGCATCAAAAATGGAGGACGTTAAGGTTGGAGGGGCATGGAGAATAGACCAAGGGAGGGGAGTGATTCTTCCAAATTAGTAAGGTGGTGGCATAAAAAATGAGGGGTGTGCAATGGACTTAGAAATAAGCCACTTGATGGATGTGCGGAGGAAGTGATGCAGAACAAACACAAAATGCACCTCGACTAATGAATTTGCTGATTTGCTAAGTATGGTTTAAGCCAGATATTAGAGACTATTATATAAACATTCCACAATAAACCTTTAAACTAAGAAGGTAATTAAACAGGTAGCCATGGAGAGGTGGTATTAGGTAATGTATCTGGACAACTTTGTGTCACTAGGCTAGTGAATAGTTTTATGGACAGGTTAAGTGGACAAGCAAATATAGACAACACTTAAAGAACTTGCAAACTCCATAAGCAAACAAAATCAGATCTAAAGAAGAGAATAGTACCCGGATTGATGAAGAAGACATTCTTGAGCCAAACGACACGGTGGGGTGGAGGAAGGAAATCTGGTTGAATCTGGATCTGCAACAGTAGATCTCCAATCTCCAGCAAATATGTCTCTAGCAGAGGTCTGAGACAAAGCAGAAGACTCCAACAAGCGTCAACTAGCGGCGGCTAACATCTACAATGAAAACCATGGTTGGCAGCAGTCAATTAAATGTCAAAGGTGGCACCTTTGGGCTTCAGATCGTGAAACTCCGATGATGTGCGAGTGAAGTAAAGATCGGGGAAAGAAAAACCTGCTGGTGACAGAGGGACAAGTGGCTTCTGTCCAGCACATCAAGCAAAGAGGATGACCGGTTCCTTAGCGACATTAAGCTTTAGATAATGAGGTTTATGATCAAAATTTTATTAATTTAAAATTGTGTAGGAAAATACAATTCATAGTTCTGTTTTTATAGAGATTCAACCTTTCCTAATCGAACTAGAAAATGAAAATAGAAATTCCTTTCCTAGTGTAACTACTAATATAAATAAGAAGTTGCGTAATATATGAAATCCTTGAACTAACATAACAAGAAATCCTAGAATAATAAGAAAAACATAATAAGAAATTTCTTAATTGAGCAAAGGACTTGAAGTCCTATATTTCTTAGGATAAACTTTTGCAAAGCGTGAAAGTTTTCTAATATTGTTCACATCAGAGGTCTGATTATACTTTGGTCAGTGCTTTTGGTTCCACGGGCCTGGAGCGAAGTCAGTTTGGCTCTAGTGCTTATTGCTTGGGATTGGGGAATTAGATATGGTCATTATATCACCTAGGAGATGGGAACAAAGGACACGTGGTTATAGCAAACCAGCATATAGGTTGCTTTTTATGGAGAAAATTGGCCTAGAAGTTCTCTTCTTCTTTTTCATCCATATGCTTTCAAATGATTGAGTTTGGGTTACGGATTCTTTCCCTCCTCTTCAATCAATGCCCAGTTTTAAGTTGTCCATGTCTTTCCTTATCATCTCCATTGCACCCTCTTGGGCTTGCCTTGCCCCCTCCGTATTCCATGACAAAAATGCACATCATATCTCTTCAAGCTTCTACCTGGGAGACGTTTTTACCAACAATGTTGATATTCCCTCTTGAATTGAGTGTAACTTGCTCAGGCTGGTGTTTCTGGTGCTGTAGGCTTGAGCAGGAAACTGGCTTGGCTGAGTAGAACACTACCTCTTCCATGGAAAGCATTATATCTTGGCTTTCTCTTGAAGAACTTTTCATAAAAAAATTACCTTTTTTTCTTTCTTGCTTCCTTGCTCATTGACTTTGGTTGTTCAGATTTAGGATTACGCCAGCCTAGACTGGAAGGAGATGAGTACTTATCAATTATTGATGAATTTATGGAAGCTGTGCATGCACGCTGGCCCAAGGCAATTGTTCAGGTACCATAATATCTTGAATTTTAATACTAAATGATGGTCACCTCTCCCAGTCTTTAGCTATGTGACTTCCTCCGAAAAGTTAGTTGATATTCTAATGCATCTTCTTCATTTGAACTGTTAATAGTTTCTTTGTAGTTGTAGCAATAAATATACATTGCGAAAGTTAATCTAAATATTTATGTAGTTCAAAAGTTCAATCTCTATTTTAATATTGCTAATTTTGATGTAGTCTTATTGTCTGTTAGGCCAAGAGGAGAGGTTAGTGTTTCTTTCTCAGCAGACATAATTTGGATGAGGGTTGTCATTTACTTGACTTTTGATGTTTGTTAATGATCTTAAGTGAACCAAAGTAAAGCAAGATAATTACAGTTGTATTAAATTTGAGTCTACTTCCATTTGTGCATGGCAGTTTGAAGATTTTCAAATGAAATGGGCATTTGAGACACTTCAGCGTTATCGAACCAAATTTAGTATGTTCAATGATGACATTCAGGTTAGATCTTTGCTGTTTTTGCTTGTAGTAAGTTCTTTTTTCATGCCTTTTTTGTAAATCAAATGCTGTTTAAACCTTGGCTTGTTTGAACTCTTAATAGGGAACTGCTGGTGTTGCTCTGGCTGGACTACTTGGAGCAGTAAGAGCACAAGGGCGACCACTAAGTGACTTTGTCAAACAAAAAATTGTTGTTGTTGGAGCTGGAAGGTACATGTACCATTATCCTGTATGTGGAGTGACCTTTTTCTTGTTGCAATACATTAACTTCCTGTTTATTGGATGCTTTTAAATTAAAATTCAGTGCAGGGATAGGTGTGCTTAAGATGGCTAAACAGGCTGTATTAAGAATGGCTGGTGACCATGGTAATGTTGAAGCAAGCAATACATTTTGGCTCCTTGACAAAGATGTATGATACTTCTCTTTTGCTTTCTCATGTTTACTTAGCATCATAGAACCATCATTCAAAAATTACGAGAGGGCCTAAAAATTAGATGTGTCAAATGTCAGATCTTATGCCATAATTTTTAGCTATGCATTGAAATAAAACCTGTTCTGTTTAGGGTCTTATCACAAAGGAGAGAAATTTATTGACCCGTCAGCTGCTCCGTTTGCAAGAAATCCTGGTGAGCTTGAAGGCCTTCGGGAAGGCGCCAGTCTTGTTGAAGTGGTGAGCACTTGGACATTATATCAATTTTGGCTAGAATACTCAAAGTTCCCTATCTGTTTAGTTTATTTTAGATGTTAAAACTTGATTTCCCCTAAAACAAACCAGGTTCAAAAAGTAAAACCCCAAGTGATTTTAGGTTTGTCTGGAGTTGGGGGTATCTTCAACGAAGAGGTACCTTGGGATGTGGTTTTATTCTTCTTATAGTTAAAGCAAGATTCTTATCAATAGTTTTCACATGAGTTTTATCTTCATTTTATTAATTTGTTTCTGAACACTTTTAGGTGCTAAGAGCCGTGAAGGGGTCAGATTCTCCTCGACCTGCAATATTTGCAATGTCAAATCCTACTCCCAATGGTATAACTAATCTGTAGGACTGGTATTTGACGTATGCGGTTGAGAAAAATCAGTCCCTGAGCTTTATACTAACAATTCTTGTTAATATCTGACAAATCTCAGCTGAATGCACCCCGGAAGATGCTTTTAAGTATGCAGGTCCAAATATTGTCTTTGGCAGTGGAAGCCCATTTGAACATGTTGACCTAGGTTGGCCCTTTCTTATGCTTGGTTACGTGTTTTACTTTGGAATCCCACTCATTGCCTTCAGATTTCTAACGTGCAGGGGATGGAAAGATTGGCCATGTAAATCAGGCAAATAACATGTATCTATTTCCTGGGTGTGTAATAAATTGTTTGTTGATTTAATCTGCTTATGATATAATGTGTCTGTATGGGTTCATGTATCCACTGAGTTATTTTATGTTTAACAGAATTTTCATAATGAAGATTCATGTCCATATGGAAAAATTATTTTTATATGTATTATCTGTTTCAGGATTGGTCTAGGGGCTCTTCTTTCTGGTGCTCGACATATCACTGATGGAATGTTGCAAGCTGCCGCTGAATGGTAAGATAACATTATATGCTTACGCAAAG
>JAURVB010002019.1:0-11156 GCA_033002965.1 Piper betle
AGATAAAACTAATCAAACTTAGCATTAGGGATATGAAATTAGTTCACATGTAACCGTGAACACCCTAAATCCGGTTCACGCTCGTGAACCGAACCGGCATGTTACAGGCCCCGGTCAGGTCGGCTAACCCGAACCTAACTCATGCGGATCTAATCTCGGCGTCTTAAGATGAAGATACGATCCGTCATGAATGAATGCATGCACAAAATCCTAACATGGTACTACATGAATGACATGCAAATTAAATTTCACACCATCACAATTACGAGCAAAATCGATGAAAATTCTGAAGTAAAACTGACAGAGTCTCCCCTAAAAGTGCAATTATGGGCCCACCCTGTCAAAATAATATATATACAAATATATCGGCATGCATTAACAATCACACAGAATCTCATTTATAACGTATTCATTCTGAAGCTTGGGTCTCAACCCACTACGCTTCCGCTGCTCAACTCTGATCATATTTTGCATTCTGTTATCGTGTCTTAGCATTTCATTCACATCATATCATCATGCTCAAACATTTAATCATGTCATTCACAATATAATAACATAATAATACAATATTAAACATTCAGAAATCTAACATGTGTGTGTGCACAAGACCTCATTGCTCCTCCGTCCAAGCTGGCTCCTCCAACTCGTGATTATTACCTACATATAGTATAAAAACACGTCAGTAACAAGTGTTACTGGTCCGAAAAATAAAATAACTATAACAAGCTGGCTATGAGAGCAAACTCTCATATGAAAGAAAACAATCATATACTCCACGTGAACACTCTGAAGGGCACTACTGAGGAGCCACTGGGCTGCAGACCCGGTAGCATCCCGAACTTACTGATCTGCTGCTGGTACTGTGCCACTCTCGGCACTTCTTTTTCAGTACTTCTCGTGAAACTTTATCCTAAGCCCTCTCCTTACCTCCATATTTCTCCTGGCCTTGAGCACGAAGGCCGAGTACTCTCAGGCAGTCGCCTTTAGTACCCTTTGAACCACAAGTCCGGACATGCGCTGTACTAAACAGTACCCGTAAACCTCCACGTTCTCCGGGTGTGAGGAACTCAAACGCGGAGTTGTCAGGATCCCTCGGGAATGGAACAGTCCACTGGCACTAATCCAGAGCCCGCTTTGACTGTCACGGCATCCTCTGCATGGTACGTGCAGTCGATTTCTCCATCTCTCGTCTCACTGAAAACGCGAAAACTACATATATATATATGGCTTGGGTAGGGAGTTATATAATAGGCCCGAAGGCAACTTGTGGTGGATCTTGTTTTCGAAATCATCCTCGAGGGATCTCATCCTCGAGGGGTTATTAATCCGGAAAACTATTCGGTTAAATGGCCCGAGTTAAGTGGGATCCGATAAAGCGCCACTTAACTCGTCCTGTAGGCATTAAAACAAACATACAATAGAAAAGAGTAAAACAGACGAGTCCTAAACGGACCTGGTAGAAGCTCCAAGCGTGTCATCGCGCCTAGGCGGCGAGCTCCTACTCCGTACCTACACATCAAAACTAAATACTAACGCCCGCTAACTAAATGATGCATCAAATCCGACATGACCATCACACCACAATACAAACATCAACCATAACAATCAACAATTATAAATGTAAAAATAATTCCAACTTATCCTATTAACACCTATTTTATTATATTTCCTAAGTTACGTTGTACTCGATTATCATACTCAAATTTACTTTACTTCATTAGCTCATTTAACCTTCATTCCCTGTTAATCACATCATGCACGTGTTTACTTCATTCATAATCTTAACATTCATCATAATAATTAATCAACCCTAGCATGCTATGCTAAACAATTATCATCAATTTTAAATAAATCAATCGGAGGTAATTATACCTCACGTTGTCGACAATCGGCGACGGTTAAGGTTCCGTCGCGTGTCTCGGAACTCAAATTTGGCACTCATCGGCGTCCGAAGCTCGATCGGGCTCGACTGGGTGAGCCCCGCGGAAGATCCGGTGAATTCCAATGAATTCCAGAAATTCCGGTTTTCTGGCAACTGCTGGCGGTTTTCCGGCGGCTTCCGGTGGTTTTCCGGAGACAATCGCCGGCGGCGTCTACTGGCCGGAAAGTGGTCGTGTTGGGTACCCTTGGAACCGGCTCGGCGAGCCCGACTCATCTATGAGGTCGACGCGGCCAATGGAGGCTGCGGCTCGCCGGAAAAAGGCTAAGATGGAGCGGCGGCGATGGGTCGCTAGATCCGGCCGGCCAGGCCGGCGATGGCCTCCGCTCCGGTCGGGAAAGGCGGCTGAGGGGTCGAGGGTGCAGCGGCGACTGCTGGATCGCGGCGGCGACGGTGCCCGGCGGCGCGATTGGCGACGGAAGCACGACGCAAAGGCGCGGCTTCCTCACGTCGCGGCGGCCAGCTTGTGGCCGGGCCTGGTCGGGGCGGCAAGGCGACGCCGTGGCCGGGCTGGGCGGCGTCGATTGGCGGCCAGGCGGCGTCGGCCGTGGCGGTGGTGGCTCGTGAACAGGGGCGGCGCGGCGGTTAGGGTTTGGGCGTGGGGGAGAAAAGGTCGGGGGTGGAGAAGAAATGGTTGGGTGGCAAACTTGTAATTAAGACTTGACTCGTCTCCGGCTCGAGTCAAGTATAATAACTAAGTCGTATTAAATCCTAAAAAATTCATAAAAATCGGAAAAAATCCCGTAAAATCAAACAACACAAAAAAAATCATAATGATATGCTCTAGAACTATCAACCCACCAAAAATACCTGTAACGCGTCCTAATGCGGTAAACGGCCTAAAACTAATTCTACGATCCATTATATATCATAATAAAAAAATAAACTGCATACTCTCATATATTCTGATAACTCATTCTTTTCTGCTGTGTTCATGACGTTATCATCATATAGTTGGGTACACATGACCCTCATGGCTCATACACGAGACCGGCATCGGCTCAGTACACGTATTCTGAAACTGACTCGACTCGAAAAATAATGGTCAACCCAACCGGTTCTGAATATAAAACCCTAACTCGAATCGTGGGTTTTACAAACTGTGTCCAACATGTCCACCAAAGGTAAAAATTTATCCGACAATTAATATTTAGAGATTTTACTTGACCGTTTGTTCACTTTCAAAATTGAGTGTTAAAGAAAGATTTTATTTACTCAAACTTGATATAATTAATACATAATTATATAATTTAGAGTATTTTTCATTAATCTGGACTAACTTATATAAAGAAATTTTTTACGTGCCGAAAATAAAGAGTTAAGTACGACCATATCCTAATTAAGAGAAGGAAAAATAAACTAATTAACACTAGCAAAGAAGTCGGATATTACAACAACCTTGCACCAAGCTTCTTACATTCTCGAATGTCAATTTATTGGATCTCATCTATTTCTACCAAGTCTACCAAATGAAAAATACAAATCTAAAAATTAGATACCGAGTAATACTCCAATTGTAAGAAAATAACATAATCAATGTAATTTATGTTTAAAGAATCATTATTACTTAAAAGTTAGCCTCCCATGTGCAAAAAGTATCTTTCTTTTATAAGAAAAAGGGAAAGTGTCTTGGTATACAAAAATATTAGTTCCGCGTTACTTTTTATAGAAAATACATTGAATATAATCATTTTTAGACCTCTTAAAATTTTCACTTATTTTATATTTTTTATATCAATCGAACAATTAAGAAGTCATGCCTCTTCAATTTATAGTTAAAATTTATTGTAATTTGAATCAGATTGCCTCTTTGCGCTATCGTAAAATAGGTAGTTGAGCAATTTTTAACCAAACTTTCCAATTGATCAGCATTATTTCACCATTTCTCTAATAGAGCAGCGTTATATAGACTTCCGAACTCTTCTTTTTTGTCAGATTGGAACATTTCAAATCTAGGGAGTTGTGATGTTTAATGATTGTATAGAACCAAAGCGTGCTTTGTCACATAACTCGTAGACTACTTACAAATCCAAAAGTTGCTTAATAACTATTAGGTTTTAGATGACAGTCCAGTTTACCATTTTATCAACATAAAAATAGTGGGGAAAGCATTTCATCATCAAATAAGAAAGTGATGGGTGAATTTAATTGAGCCGACTTTAAATGGAAAGGGCAATAGAAGCGATACCAAAACTGTTTGACTAGTGTATCAAAATGAATTATTTAAGTCATCTTAAAATAAAAATCTCAAGTACCTAATTGCAACAAATCATGATTTTGTAAAAAAAAACATGTCCGAGTACGTAATGAAGGCGAGGAATGATATAACAAGACTATTTTAGTTTTTTAAATCCCGCCTATATAAGTGGTGAAAAATCATTCGGATTTTGACCGTTTGAAAAATTAAATCCTTTGGGCTGTCGTATTGTAGACATAGTTGCATAAATCGGAATCAGAATCGGAATCGGTTTTTCAGGGAATCGGAATCGGAATCGGAATCGGTCTGAATCGGCCAAGAATCGGTTCAGTTGAATCGGTCCAAATTAATTTAATCGGTCATATATAATAATTTGACAATTTATAATATAAATATATTAAAATTGGGTATTGATGTTATTTTGATATTATTCTGTGTATTATAGTTTCTGATATTTTTAAATATTTTTTAAGATTTTTTTAAAATTATTTAGAATTAATTATTATTTTTGACTCGAGTTAGAATCGAGTCAACTTTTAATTACGAGAATGCCACTCTTTACCCACGCCGCCGCCGCCGCCGCCGGCCCGGTCGGCGGCGAGTCTCGCGGCGGCGATGTCGGAGGATGTCGGCAGCCCGGTCGGACGAACAGTCCGCGGCCCGCAGCCGGCGGCGAGGCGGCCCGGAGCGGCGGCGAGTCGGCGGCGAGTCGCGGCGATTCGTGCGTCACAGCCCGATTCGGTCCGGCCACACTTCGGCGGCGACGTTGCGAGGTCGGCGGCGAGGTCGGTAGCCCGGTCGGCGGCGAGCCCGGAGTCGGGGAGCACGGCGGAGGGCGGAAACCGGGCGGCGGCGAGGCGGACGAGCGGCGGCGGCGTGGGGGAGCGGGTTTGATTTTAGGTTTTTAAAATCCAAATTACCATTTTACCCATGCTTAAATAATTTAATAAAAATCATACCTAGGGTATTTTAGTAATTTTATTAAAAAACCGATTCCGATTTAAATCGGCCGATTCCGAGGCCGATTCGGGGCCTATTTGTCGGATCGTTCGCACGAAATTGGCCGATTCCCGCAACAGAGATTGTAGACAGGGTAGATATAATTCAGTTGCTCCGTTAATCGATCATGGAGTGGAAAATGGGCTGTCAGAGAAATAGTAATCGATCGTGGACTGGAAAATGTTAGCTGGTTTGTTGTTAATAAGGCAGCCGTGGGGGTAATAGCCTAATAAATACTCTGTGAATCTGGCTCTTCCTACGTCGATGGATGGATGGATGAAGCAGCTATTATTGTTGTTATCATTCTACGTGGATGGTAGGTAATAAATACTCTGTGAATCTGGCTCTTCCTACGTCGATGGATGGATGGATGAAGCAGCTATTATTGTTGTTATCATTCTACGTGGATGGTAGGTAATAAATAGAAAGAGGGTGCCACGTAAGCGCTGAAGAAAACTGTAAGTGTTCATATTTTAGGAAGAAAGAGGGTAATCGGGTTGCTGCTGTCTGACAAGCTTCTCACGCCCCCATCCGTCTCCTCTCATCTCTGTCCCAAATCTAAAACATCCTCTCTCTCCTCTTCAATACCTTTTGTTGGCCGGACTCCGGCGACTCTCCGGTCGCTGGCGGCGTGTCTCTCCGGCGGAGTAGGATGTGGCGGCTCGCTCGGGCGACGGCGGCGGGCTCGACGCAGGTCCGGCTGTTTACCTCGCCGTCGATCCCGGGGCCCTGCATCGTCCACAAGCGCGGCACCGACATCCTCCACGATCCTTGGTTCAATAAGGTTGTTGAGCCTTTTCTTGTTCTTCTTGGCATTTCAATGATTTTTTTGTCGGGTGTTTTGAAGGTTGGTGTGGAGTAGATTGAGGGGGTGACAGGTGGAATCTTTTCATGCTATGTTTGTAGGATTTTTCTTTGGATTTTTTAGTGGGTTTTCGTGAGTATTTTGGTGGTTGGTGGATGTGGCTTGGAGGTGTTCGATCATGCGAATGTGTGATTTTTATTGGTAGTGATGGAGTGGATGAGGTGTTGTTTTCAAATGGGCGGCGAAAGTTTGATCTTTTTAATTGGTGCTTCGTTATGGAGTGTGAAAGTTTTGGTAGTGATGAAGTAGATAAGCGATTGATGTTTACATTGAATGGGATCGTAAAATGTTCGGTCTTTTTGATGGGAGCTTGGAAATGTAAAATCTTTGTTTGTGATGAAGTAGATAAGATATTTATATATTTTGGTCGAATGGGGTTGGATCTTTTTTATCTCTGTGATTGGTGCTTCGTCAATGTTTGATCATTGGTCTTGCTCGTGATTTCTTTTGTCTTCCAAATTATGGTTTTTGTTTTTCTTTCTGATGGTTGACTTTTGAACCTGTCCAGTAGATCCTAATCTACTTGGTTAAGTTTTTTTTTTTAATTTTTTAAAAATAATTATTTTCTCGCAGAAAAGCCTGATGAAGAGTGTAATCTCTTATTATGGATCTGCTATTTTAATTTTGATGTTAATTTTGCTTGGATGTAGTACTCCATGAGGAAACTTTGGTGTTTTGATACTTTTTTTGCGTATAATTTATTTCTATGGGATAAGTGAGTGATGCTTTATATTAAGCAACTTAGGAATTTGTCGAGATCAACCATAAATCTTGCATAGGAAATACCTCATGAATTTAGATTTTAGCTGGCTTCGATGGGCTATTTTTATGACATCTTTTGTATTTTATAATTTGGTTTGAAAGTCATCATTATGCTGAAGCAATAGATAAGAGTTATCATTTTGTTCTTCTATCTAATTGCAAATCGCTAACCTGTATGGTTCACTCTGTCCCTGGTATTATTGGGTAGGATACTGGTTTTCCTTTGACTGAAAGAGATCGCCTCGGTCTTCGTGGGCTCCTGCCCCCTCGTGTTATCTCATTTGAGCAACAATATGACCGTTTCAGTAAGAATTTTAGATGATTATTGTTTTCTATTGAGTGTGATGCCTTCAGAAGCAATTTATTATCGTAGATTAGGATGACAATCATCAGTTCCTATCTAAACTGGGCAAACTTTAAGTATTCTTTAATGCATATTTTTTGATGTTTAGTGGAATCTTATCGATCCTTGGAGCATAATACAAGGGGAGAATCTATAAAGACGTCTGCTTTAGCTAAATGGAGAATACTTAATCGGTTGCATGATCGCAATGAGACTTTATATTACAGGGTGAGCTCATTGCGCTACTAGTGGTTTTAGCTCAACACTGCATTCAACAAGAAATATTTGAAAGATTTATACCCTTTATCAGGTTCTTATTGATAATATAAAGGATTTTGCTCCAATAATATACACACCAACAGTAGGGTTGGTATGTCAAAACTACAGTGGATTATTTAGGCGTCCAAGAGGAATGTATTTCAGTGCTAAGGACAAAGGAGAAATGATGTCAATGATTTATAACTGGCCGGCTCACCAGGTAGTTTATTTTATTTGATCTTAAATGCGTAGGATCTACTTAGATGTCTGTAAATATGATCTTATGCTCTAGCTTCTGGATGAAGTAGATGTATATGAATAGAGTTAACAGCTGTAGTTGCATTAAATTATGTATTTTATGACAAGATTTTGTTTATGGTTCAGGTGGATATGATTGTATTGACAGATGGGAGTCGTATTCTAGGCCTTGGGGACCTTGGTGTTCAAGGAATTGGCATACCAATTGGAAAACTTGATATGTATGTAGCTGCTGCTGGCATAAATCCACAAAGGGTGAGTAATATTCATCTTGGTTTTGCTTAATTTTTCATGAACAATAATCTAGTTTGTGTGTTTGTAAGAGATAACATTCCATAGCATGTTTCAGCATCTCGTCTTTTGGACCGTGGAGGCTGCAAGAATACATTCATACACTTGTTTCTTTTGTTTTTGCATGTGTTTGGATTCCACTAGAATTTAATTGGCTACTATTGCTCGTACATTATATTCACTACAAATAAAATATATAAAATATCCGGTTGCCAAGCATTTTATCCTTTTGTGACATCTTAAATGCTAGCTTTGGCCCCCTAATTTTTGTTTGTTTTGTGTCTGTCAGATCCTTCCGGTGATGTTGGATGTTGGAACCAACAATGAGAAACTTCTTCAAGATAACCTCTGTGAGTTTATTTTTACCTCTTTATAACTTTTGAAAAATATTTTCTTGCAGTTCATTTGGATACATGGAGATTGTTTTCTGTAAAATTACAATATGAATAGAAATTCGTATGATATTTGATATCTGGTTCAGTTACTGATGTTTGTTGAACTTGTCCAAGAACTGATGAATTAAAGCTCCATGGTTAGTAATCTCATGAAATATTGGTGAGATCTATGATAGTATGGGCATTTAGATAGATGATTTTATGTCAAAAGTTTGTCGCATATCACTTGAAAATTTCAAGATCTACCCATAGCCTTGCTGATACCTTGCTGAAGGCACCTGTTTTGATCGCGACAGATTTTGGAAACATTGTCAGACCAGATGCGGGTTTCCTCGGTTGAAACAATATGGGCATCAAAAATGGAGGACGTTAAGGTTGGAGGGGCATGGAGAATAGACCAAGGGAGGGGAGTGATTCTTCCAAATTAGTAAGGTGGTGGCATAAAAAATGAGGGGTGTGCAATGGACTTAGAAATAAGCCACTTGATGGATGTGCGGAGGAAGTGATGCAGAACAAACACAAAATGCACCTCGACTAATGAATTTGCTGATTTGCTAAGTATGGTTTAAGCCAGATATTAGAGACTATTATATAAACATTCCACAATAAACCTTTAAACTAAGAAGGTAATTAAACAGGTAGCCATGGAGAGGTGGTATTAGGTAATGTATCTGGACAACTTTGTGTCACTAGGCTAGTGAATAGTTTTATGGACAGGTTAAGTGGACAAGCAAATATAGACAACACTTAAAGAACTTGCAAACTCCATAAGCAAACAAAATCAGATCTAAAGAAGAGAATAGTACCCGGATTGATGAAGAAGACATTCTTGAGCCAAACGACACGGTGGGGTGGAGGAAGGAAATCTGGTTGAATCTGGATCTGCAACAGTAGATCTCCAATCTCCAGCAAATATGTCTCTAGCAGAGGTCTGAGACAAAGCAGAAGACTCCAACAAGCGTCAACTAGCGGCGGCTAACATCTACAATGAAAACCATGGTTGGCAGCAGTCAATTAAATGTCAAAGGTGGCACCTTTGGGCTTCAGATCGTGAAACTCCGATGATGTGCGAGTGAAGTAAAGATCGGGGAAAGAAAAACCTGCTGGTGACAGAGGGACAAGTGGCTTCTGTCCAGCACATCAAGCAAAGAGGATGACCGGTTCCTTAGCGACATTAAGCTTTAGATAATGAGGTTTATGATCAAAATTTTATTAATTTAAAATTGTGTAGGAAAATACAATTCATAGTTCTGTTTTTATAGAGATTCAACCTTTCCTAATCGAACTAGAAAATGAAAATAGAAATTCCTTTCCTAGTGTAACTACTAATATAAATAAGAAGTTGCGTAATATATGAAATCCTTGAACTAACATAACAAGAAATCCTAGAATAATAAGAAAAACATAATAAGAAATTTCTTAATTGAGCAAAGGACTTGAAGTCCTATATTTCTTAGGATAAACTTTTGCAAAGCGTGAAAGTTTTCTAATATTGTTCACATCAGAGGTCTGATTATACTTTGGTCAGTGCTTTTGGTTCCACGGGCCTGGAGCGAAGTCAGTTTGGCTCTAGTGCTTATTGCTTGGGATTGGGGAATTAGATATGGTCATTATATCACCTAGGAGATGGGAACAAAGGACACGTGGTTATAGCAAACCAGCATATAGGTTGCTTTTTATGGAGAAAATTGGCCTAGAAGTTCTCTTCTTCTTTTTCATCCATATGCTTTCAAATGATTGAGTTTGGGTTACGGATTCTTTCCCTCCTCTTCAATCAATGCCCAGTTTTAAGTTGTCCATGTCTTTCCTTATCATCTCCATTGCACCCTCTTGGGCTTGCCTTGCCCCCTCCGTATTCCATGACAAAAATGCACATCATATCTCTTCAAGCTTCTACCTGGGAGACGTTTTTACCAACAATGTTGATATTCCCTCTTGAATTGAGTGTAACTTGCTCAGGCTGGTGTTTCTGGTGCTGTAGGCTTGAGCAGGAAACTGGCTTGGCTGAGTAGAACACTACCTCTTCCATGGAAAGCATTATATCTTGGCTTTCTCTTGAAGAACTTTTCATAAAAAAATTACCTTTTTTTTCTTTCTTGCTTCCTTGCTCATTGACTTTGGTTGTTCAGATTTAGGATTACGCCAGCCTAGACTGGAAGGAGATGAGTACTTATCAATTATTGATGAATTTATGGAAGCTGTGCATGCACGCTGGCCCAAGGCAATTGTTCAGGTACCATAATATCTTGAATTTTAATACTAAATGATGGTCACCTCTCCCAGTCTTTAGCTATGTGACTTCCTCCGAAAAGTTAGTTGATATTCTAATGCATCTTCTTCATTTGAACTGTTAATAGTTTCTTTGTAGTTGTAGCAATAAATATACATTGCTAAAGTTAATCTAAATATTTATGTAGTTCAAAAGTTCAATCTCTATTTTAATATTGCTAATTTTGATGTAGTCTTATTGTCTGTTAGGCCAAGAGGAGAGGTTAGTGTTTCTTTCTCAGCAGACATAATTTGGATGAGGGTTGTCATTTACTTGACTTTTGATGTTTGTTAATGATCTTAAGTGAACCAAAGTAAAGCAAGATAATTACAGTTGTATTAAATTTGAGTCTACTTCCATTTGTGCATGGCAGTTTGAAGATTTTCAAATGAAATGGGCATTTGAGACACTTCAGCGTTATCGAACCAAATTTAGTATGTTCAATGATGACATTCAGGTTAGATCTTTGCTGTTTTTGCTTGTAGTAAGTTCTTTTTCATGCCTTTTTTGTAAATCAAATGCTGTTTAAACCTTGGCTTGTTTGAACTCTTAATAGGGAACTGCTGGTGTTGCTCTGGCT
>JAURVB010002020.1:0-47084 GCA_033002965.1 Piper betle
CTAATGTCCTAGGAAAAATTCTGCATCTCTTAATTTATCTTCTAAGTCAATTTCCTATTGTCAGTCCTATCAACTAGCAAAGAGTAGTCGATTACTATTATGCCTTCTTCCTCTTTGTCTACTAAACCTCTTGAACTCTTGTCCATGGATATATGGGGAACCTCCCCTATTGTATCAACTATAGGTTTTGATATTATCTATTAATCATTGATGTTTTTACAAGATTCTCTTGGTTCTTTCCTTTGCATAATAAGTCTCAAGTTTTCACTTTTTTTGTACAATTTAAGACTATGGTCGGAACTATGTTTTCCACAAAATTATATCAATAAAGACTATTGAAGGAAAAGAATTCATGAACCGAACAATTTCATGTCTTGTTTCATAAGTTTGGCATTACACATAGACACTCCTGTTCGTATACTCCTAAGAAAATGGGCTAAGTTGAGAGTAAATGTCTACATGTGCTCAAAATAGGACTTGTTCTTCTTGCCTTTAGTTCAAGTACCAAAGATTTATCGAGTCAAAGCATTTCAAACTATAGTGTATCTCATGAACAGACTTCCTACTCTAGTACTTAATAATTAATCCCCCAATGAGTAGCTAACTGGACGTCTACCCAACTACTATTTTCTTAAGTTCTTTAGATGTTCATGTTACCCATATTTAAGACCATAGACCAAATATAAACAAGAGTATACATCTCACGTTGTGTATTTTTGGGCTATAGATCAAACCATCATGGCTATCTTTGCTTAAATCAACAAACCAGCAAAATCCTGGTTAGCCGCCATGTTATATTTGATGAGCTTAATTTCCCTTTCAAAGATTCTCTCCAAGATGTGATCAGGTCAAAGGAAGATCCACCTTCTTTATCTTTCCCTCTTATGACTCTTCCCCTCCTACATATATTTTTACCAACTTCATCCATATCTCTTCCTACAAATTCTCCTCCTCCTCAACCGCTCTCCTCTTCATCCCTATCTCCTCCTAATTCATCGTCATCTCTCCCTCCTTTATCTCCTCTTTCTCCCCAACCAACTACTCGTCCCTCCTTTGCTATTACTTACCATTGTTGCCTTCCCTTCACTTACCCCTCTCCCCTTCTTCCTCTTCGCCCTCTTCTCGTCATATTGCTCTCTTTCCTCTTTCTCCATCCTTATATTCCAGCCTTTGTACCACTCCTTTGCCATCACCTACTAAACCTACCCCTCATCTACAAGCTTCTAAATCTCTTGAATGGTATCAAGCAATGGATGATGAGTATCGAGCTCTCCTTGATCAGCACACTTTGTCTTTTGTGCCTCAAACAACTTCAATAAATATAATTCGCTGCAAGTGGGTTTACCGAATCAAAATGAAACTTGATGGTTTCATTGATCATTATAAGGCCAGGTTGGTGGCCAAAGGCTTTCATCAACAGGAAGCTTTGGACTATTCTGAGACATTAAGTCCTCTGGTAAGACCTACAACAGCGAGAACAATTCTCTCTATTGCTTTGTCTCGGTCGTGACCTATGCTTTAACTGGATGCCTCAAATGGCTTCTTACATGGTTTTCTAAAGGAGATGTGTACATGTCTCAGCCTCCTAGCTATATTGATTCTCAAAATCCACTTTATGTGTGCAAGCTTCATAAAGCTCTCTATGGTCGAAAACAAGCTCCTCGTGTATGGTATCATCGTCTTGTTGGCTTTCTACTTACTCTTGGCTTTAAATGTTCAACAATAGACTCATCATTATTTGTATATTGCAAGGATTCCACTATTGTTTATGTTCTTGTCCATGCCCATGATATCATGCTCATGGGATCTCACATGTCTGATCTGGAATCTTTGATCTCTAAGCTACAAGCCCCTTTTGCCATGAAGAATCTGGGTCATCTTCACTATTTGTTAGGTATTGAAGCACATTTCCAAGAAGACTCCCTCTTATTATCTCAATCAAAGTATATTATTGATTTGCTTCACCATGCTTCTTTACTTGGTGCTAAGCCAGTTGAGACTCCTATTGCTCCAAAGGTTTCCTTGTCTCTACTTGATGGTGAACATCTTTCAGATCGCTACCACTTATCAAATTTTAGTTGAGGCGCTTCAAAAGTTACTACCACTCACCCAAATATTACCTTTGCTGTGAACAATGTAAAGCCCCAGCTTCGGGTTAGGGTTTTACCCGCTTGTAGTTTTGCTCGGTTCGGCACAGTTTTGACTCGGTTCGAGTGAGTTTAAGCCAAACCAGTGTTCAAACTATGAGTATGTAGAGCATATAGCCGTATGAGCATGTTATGGAGGCAGAGTATGTCTGACATGTAGATGATAGTTTCAGTTATGCTATAACAGAGCATGAGTTATCAGTGTATACACGAGCTATACAAATTTTTTTATGTGTTAGCCATGGTTTTATAGCTAGATCTAGGTCATTAAAGCATTTAGTATCCTTTTGGAATTTTTAGGGTATCTCATTTATATACATCTTAGGGATTTTGGACTATCGGATTATCCTTGTGGGCCTAGCATGATTTAAGTCACAGATTTTTGCTTGATTGAATTGAGGGTTTCGATGCCCATTTACTTTTTTTGCCTCGATTGCTCCATATAGAGTCACTTTTAGGTCTCGAGTCAATTTCGACTTTTGTTAGTCTCGATTTAAACTTTTCAACAGTGTATGTATATATATTATATACCACCGAGGAGCCCCACAAGCTCCATGAGTTGTTGGACGTTCTAATTGTGTCACGTGGCAAGATCAGAACTGTCCACATTAGCTTTAGCTTCACCCAGTTATTTTTTCAAAGATTTTCCCACAATTTTGGATGATTTCCACCCCCAACACTGTCTCCACTTTGGGCTGCCCCCAGTGAGTGTCTGGTCCATCTTTAGACTATCGAACTAGTACCATATGACCACCTCATAGCTCCAACACCAGCGCTGCCAGCAATGCCATTTTCTTGGTCGCTTCGACTATCACTGCTGCCTTTCGGGCCATTTTCTGGCATCAACGAGCCTCCTCCAGCGAGGCTGACCACCTAGACAATTTGCCCTCGCTAAGATCTTCATTTTGAGACCACCAAAAACCACCATCATGCTCGCAATAGCCACCGACAACATCGCCAGACCCGGCAGTGATTTCCCTGCTTTCTGACTGTTTCTCGGCCAACCAGCCGTCGGGCTTTGTCGATCATCACCACCACCATGTTCCTCATCACCTAGGCCATCAATCCCGACCAGTGGCAACCCCAGCCTCACTACTGTTGGCAATTTCCGGTGACGGGCACTGCTTGCCCGTTTGCTTGCGTCGCATCCACCAGCCTGAGTCTTGTTCATCTGTCCACTAGCCTGCTACCTACCCGCATCCATGCCCGTGTCTACCAAACCAACCCAACCCATTTTCCAATTAACCCTGATTGAGTTAACTCGGACCGACTCGATATGGTTCAACCCAGTTGACTCAATTCATCGTTTTTACCGGTTTTCGACAATTTTTCAACCGATTTGGTAATTCAAGAACCCCTACATTATTGTAGATGGATATTCACACTATTTTGCATATTTTGATATTATGATTATTTTTTTATTTATTTATTTATTTATCTATTTATTTATTCATTATTGTTTATTTCCTTTTATTGATATGTTTGTCATGTATAATGAATGTTTATGTGATTATTTATTATTATCAATAATATATTCACTTATTAATATTAGTCTTATTCGTGTTTACTAAATTGTGTATATATATATATATCTTGTTTATTGCTTGTATGTTATTATTTATTTATATTTAATTTGTGTTCTTGTACTGGATAATTATAATAATATTATTATTCGTGATTAATTAATATTAGCTCTTGTTTTTATATCTATTTATTTATTGAATTGTTATGTCTTTATTTATTTA
Source organism: Piper betle (assembly GCA_033002965.1). NCBI lineage: Eukaryota > Viridiplantae > Streptophyta > Magnoliopsida > Piperales > Piperaceae > Piper > Piper betle. The sequence goes on from JAURVB010002020.1 coordinate 3,893, forward strand.
ATTATTTATATGTTTACTAACACGAGTATATATAATATTTACACGTGTTTAGTTGTATATTTATATAGTATGATTATATTCTTATTTTATGATTAGAGTATTATTTATTTTCACATATTTATTACTTATCTTTCTATCCATGAGTTTAGTTATTTATATACTTATTATTTGTTTATTAATTATTTTCTTTATTATGTCTCAATTTACATGAAGAATATTTAGTTGTAGGTTTGTATAACACTGTCTTTTATTGTGATGTTATTGATGATGTGAGCACAAACCACAAGCATTCATCATATAGAGATATCAATATTTCACTTAGCAGTGGATTTCGATATTGGTTTTGAAGTTCAAGCTCACCGTCGATAAGACGTTACGCTTAGAGCTTGCATCACATATTCGTTTAGGACTCACCCATGATTAATCGCTCTATTTTATGTGATTTGATTATTATTTGTAGGACAGGTTAAGTGGTGTTTTATCGGATCCCACTTAACTCGGGTCATATAGAGATATCAGTATTTTACTTAGCAGTAGGTTTAGATATAGGTTTTGAAGTCCGAGCTCACCGTAGATAAGATGTGACTCTTAGAGCTTGGATCACATATTTGTTTAAGACTTGCCCATGATTAATCGCTCTATTTTATGTGATTTGATTTATTATTTGTAGGAAAGGTTAAGTGTTGTTTTATCGGATCTTACTTAACTCGGGTCATTTAGTCGAATAGCTTTTCAGATTAATAACCTTCGAGGATGAGATCCTTCGAGTCAAATTTTAAAAACAAGATTCACTGCAAGTTACCTTTGGGCCTATGATATTAAATCTTTTCCCATGCTTATATATATGATTTTATCAAGTTTTCAGTAAGACGAGAGATGGTGAAACCGACTTACACATACCATCAGCGGGTGCACATACTAGTCACAGCAGACTCTAGATTAAGTGAGAGGGTTATTTCATTCCCGAGGGATCCTGACAACTCCACGCTTTGAGTTCCTTACACCCGGAGAAACGTAGAGGTTTACAGGTATTATTTAGTACAATGCACATCCGAATATGATTCAAAGGGTACTGAAGGCGACTGCCTGAGAGTACTCGGCCTTCATGCTCTGGGCCAGGAGATATATGAGGGACAGGAGAGGGCTTAAGATAAATTAGTAATCTTGAAGGATTAGAAAATTAAGAAAATATCAAGAGAGCAAGCATCAATTTAGGATACTATTGGGGTTGCAGCCCGGTGGCTCCCTTCTAGATGCCCTTATGAGAGTTCAACATAAGATATATATAGTTTTATTTAAAATGAGAGTTAGCTCTCATTTGCCAGGTTGTTATAGTTGTTTTTGGACAAGTAACACTCGTTATTAACGTATTTCATATTATATTTATATATATATATATATATATATATATATATATATATATATATATACATATGTTTTATGATCCTGAATCGACTTTAGTGGAAAGATAGATAAATGCTACACATACTTAAGCTCATTGTAATTATTTTCTTTCGTACTTTTATTTATATTTGAAGATTTTTCACGCATATTTAGTAAAATCTTCCATTCTTGTAGTTCCAAATAGGTTATTTCGATTTGTTATATTGATCGATTATTTTTGATTAACTGTTTTAGACATAACTTGACTTGATCGTAATATTTCTTATTTAATTCTTAAGTGATATAATCTATCAATTCATGCATCAACCAACTTTAGTACATTGGCCAGCGGTTAAGCATATCTTACGCTATCTCAAAGTACTCTTTAACAATGTTTACAACTCAGGTGTTCTCTCACTATGAATTTATCTGCTTATTTCGATGCGGATTGGGCAGGCGATCCAGATGACCGCCGGTCTACAAGTGGAGTATGTGTATTTTTTGGCTCTAATCTTCTTTCCTAGTTTGCTAAGAAGCAGCCCACTGTATTAACGTCCAGTACCGAAACCGAGTACCGCTCCCTTGCGTTTGCTGCTGCTGAAATTTCTTGGCTTCAACTCCAACTCTTACTCTCAGATTTGGGAGTCTCCCAATCCCATCTACCTATTCTTTATTGTGACAACAAAAGTGCTATATGTCTTGCTTCTAATCCCGTGTTCCATGCACGCGCAAAACATATTGAAGTGGATTATCATTTTGTGCGTGAGAGGGTGGTTGCTAAAGAACTTGATGTTCAGTTTGTATCCTCTTCAGAACAAATTGCAGATGTCTTCACCAAGGCCCTATGCTCAACTCACTTTCTGCATCTTTGCTCCAAGCTTCAACTTTGTAACCTCCCGTTGAGCTTGAGGAACCATATTGACGATCTGTTTAAATCTAAATCTGTGGCTGAGTATTCTCATGTTGTCTGTATAGATTTAGTCATGTTAATCTTGTAGACTTAGTCAATGTAGACTTGGTCATTAGTAGTTCCTTAGATATCTCATCCTTTTGTACTAATCCATATGTACTGTACATCCTTTATATGCATGTAATACTAAACACGTCTGTAAGAGTTTCTTTTCAAGTTTTTCAACGACCAATCGTGAATAAAAACACATTTATTGGATTTAAATTATTAGCTTGAAATGAGTTTGGCAGTTTTGAATATAACTAGTTAGGCAGCATGACACTTATAAAATATATAAATTTTAATTTTATAGACAAATTCTCGATGAATAATAAAATAAATAATAATAATTTAATATATTAAATATAAATTTTAATTGACCCTAATATTAAAAAAGTCAATCAAATGAGAAGATATATTATAATTTAATTCATTAAATTTTTAATAATTTTATTATATTTTAATTGGTCAAATCTTCTACTTTTCATTAAAGCTCATTATTGAATTCCACTTTTATTAATAAAATTATATTGTCATCACATTTTTGTTTGGGCATAAAAGACAGCTAACTTTTTGTCAATGCTCTTGTGTTGCCGATCCAATCCTAGATCAAAGAAAAGGATTCAACTTAAAAGGAAAAAATCTGATCATCAAAATTTTATCTTTAAAATCAGATTATCCTCGTTTAGGATAAGGTTAAAAAATAAGCATACATAAATATAAATCAGTGCCTTTATCTACAGGTTTTGTATTCGTAGCCAAACCATCGTGTCGGCATCAGAAACATTTAGATATAGTTTGAGGGAAAAAGAAAGCGTTCAATTTTAATTTGACACGCTTGAGTATGTTACAAACGAAGATTTTTTGGAAGATATCTTAAAGTTGTTTGCGGAGTAAACCATAAAAACAAGCTAAATTTGTTCAACCAAACAGATCAAGCATTGGAAATCTTTCATCAGCTGATACATATTTGGTAGGAGGCAACAATCCATGATTTTAGATCACGAGTCACGACTAAACTCGCAAAAGCTGCAGTTGATGCATAATCTTTCATTATCCAAGCACAGATAATGTATAACCTTTATAGCATGTAAAATCAAATTAAACAAACACTCACATATAGCCCTTATTTGAATATTTGGCATAGTAGCATGACAAATGAAGCCAATGAGAAGTATAAATAGCCGGTTGGATATTGTTCCACAGTCCATACTCGTGCACGTTTGGAATTGACAAGGAAGATAAGATAATGGGCGGCAACGCTTCGTCCAACACCATGGATATGGCACTTATCAACCTTCTGAATACAACTCATCCACATTACACTCTCCCAGGAAAATTTTGATGCTCCGAGGGGAGCCACAATTACCCTCTGCGATGAGAGCTCTGTCATTGGCAGCCATATGCGCTATTATCTTGTATATCATCTCTATCTGTTCGAAGAAAAAAGATGTTAGCATGAACATGAAGATAGCACAAATAATTTTTTTTTCTTTTTGTTTGTGACTGATTTGGAAAAGGGAAAGAAGAGCTGACATCTTCTGGTGCATGACAACGATTGGCAATTTCGTCAAGTGTCAATGGTTCGATAGGTTTTTTGCAGCTGTAAGACCATAGAATCAAGTTGTCATATACAAAGAGAAGGATGTCAACCCACAAGCCAAGCTATTAATGATTACTTGCACGGAATTCAGATGGACTTCACATCAGTATGAACTACATATTTTGCTAATGAATATGTTGATTAAGGTACTTAAATTTTGTAAAACTTGCTGAGGTCGGTCAAGCATAAGTCAAACCAAAATTTGATCTGAATCTGTTCAGACCCTAGAGCATTTGTACTCTCGGTCTCACTATCACAAGAGCAGTTGTGTAAACACACAAGACGAAAAGAATCCTCACCTGGCTTCATTTAAAACTGCCAACACCATTTTCTGCAGAGCTAACACTTCTCCTGCAGCCTTTTTCCCAGCTTCAACACCTGAAGTAACCAAAATAACACAAAAATTTTACACAGCCGAAAAAAAGGAGAAAATAATAAACAGATTGAACAGCTAGAGCACCTGGTTGATGATAGGCATTAATATTAACCAGTGAGGCATAAATACCCACGGCTCTTTCATAGAGAGCAATCATTGCACCTACTGATCTTGGAGTTACCTCTTGTACCGTGACTGTAATGGATTCACGGTTGTTAGCATAAAGTGCAGAACGAGTGCCCTGCAGAAGGACAAAGAAAATCATTAGATGGCTTCAAATTGAAGACGAAAGAGTTGTAAGATGTAGAGCAGACCATATGGTTTCTAGGGACTTGTCCCATTTAAAGAATCAATTATTATTTTTTCTCATAGTCATTATTAAACCACAGAAATGTTCTTTCTTTATCAAAACAACAGAAAATACTTCAACTAAATGTTCGACGGATGATGAAGGAAATTGCATCAATCATAAAAATAAATTTATGGATGTGATTACCAAAAACCCTCTATTTCAAATATCAGGCATTAGTAGGATGTGGAACTCTCAGTATTCTGATTAAAAATTTGTCACTAAAGGCAAACAACTCTCATGTAATAAGTTCTTAGGTAAAAACAAAAAAAAAAATCCACAAGATGACCACAAGTTCAATATTTAAAATTTTTAACCTTACAACTAAAAGAATACTTCCATGGAGACGGTGCGCACTAACCATACATGCATTTTAGCTGAATATTGAACACGAAAGTTGAGCAGGATCCAATTCTGGACCCAGTGAAAGCATAAGCTATCACAGGACTTGGATCATTGGTTTTGATTCTGGATCCAGTGACAGCACTAAATCAGTTCACACAAGAAGCCAAAGGTCATGTCCTTTCAATACTAATGCCTAACCTTGACACCCAGTAGATAGCTATATAAGATATCAAATTTTAGCTTTAAGGGGATATCTGACCTGCAGCATTCCAAACAAATAGTCACCACAGGTCACACCAGGTTCAAGCTCCCAATCATGACCTGGTGGCCTATCACGCAATACTTCAATGAACGTGACAAAGAAATTATGAACTCCTTCTCTTAACTGTTGAATATATCTGCTCCATAGATAAAGATATCAGTTCCAAAGCAATTGTACCATTAAAGCCTGCACGCATATGGTAACTAACTCACGCATGTTGATCGGTGCTGCCTTTGTTTCCATAAACTGTGATGCCTTGATTAACCTGGAGATACAAATAAAAATAGTAATTCAAGAGAAAAAACAAGAGGTCCACTCATGGATATGTACTCAGAGTCCATACACTTTGGCTACATTAAGCTGGCAAGTTCCAAGGAATTTGATTTAAACATTACATGTAGATGAATAAATGAACAACCTCTGACTTGCACAGTGGCTTCTATTTGACATGTTGGGTTATGAGTTACAAGTAACATTTAAGAAACCGTACCCGATTCCCATCCAAGTCAAATTCCTTCCCTAGTGATTCCATAACAAGCTGTTGCAGATATCTACTGAACAACAGGAGACTATCTTTGTATGGAAGCACAACCATATCCTGCAGATAGATCAAACAGTGTGCATAATTACATTACAAATTAAATCAAAGCACAATATGTGTTATGCTAAATCAAACAATAAAGAGAAGATTTTTATGTTGGTTGAAGAATAGTCAAATCTGAAAAGAAAAAAACATAAGATACAAACCTTGGATCCCACCCCATCAGTAGCCCAGTACCAGCACATTGCTAGTAAAGCTGCTGGGTTTTCTTGCACCTAAAAGTCATCATCACAAGATAAAATACAAGAATTTAAACATAAGAGTTACAAATGACTAAAAGAAAAGAAAAAGAAAGCATAAGGTCCATCAAATATGAATTTCCGAGTAGAACAGACGATGCAGGATAGTTTGGAGGTGTTCTGGGGATGGCATTGCTCATTAGTTGAGCATCAACAGTGGCATGCTAATAAAATTTGTCAGCCGGACTTAGCCATGCCCAATAGTGAACCATTTATATGAGCCAACGGAAACATGAATTTGCAACGTAACACCAGAGTTAAGGGAATAATAGCATGACAAATATGTACTGAATTTACGTTATTTAATGTAGATTCCAACATTCCAATAGAAAAAAATCACTATTCCCCTTATCACTTTGGTTGATGTAGTTGATAACCAACTCAACAAATGTTAACTGCTTGATATCTATATGAAACACAAGAATTAATGCTCACCATAAAACTAAATGAAGTACATTTGATCAATATTAAATTAATAAACAGATAAACTACACACCATAATAGAGACAAACTGTACTTCTAAGTTCTAGCATGCACTAAACAAACTAAAATTCTTATCCAACAGAGACGTGTAACGAAAAATTAAGGGGTATAGAACTTCCATCAAATGTTCTGTGTCTCTGTGACTCATTCCTTCTGTTCATACAGTTTTGAAACAGGGCAAAATACATGGCATAAGCTTACCACAGTATTCCTATTTGCTTCATCCATCAAAGCTGCACCGGCGAGCATTTCTCTGACATCAATTCCCTACAGGAACACTGGATCTATTAAGTACACATAAATGACAAAATAACATAAGAAACATTTACAAAATGAAGTCATCAGACCTGGAGTGCTGCTGGAAGTAAGCCCACAGCAGACATTTCAGAAGTTCTGCCACCCACCCAGTCAAACATTGGAAACCTAGCTAACCAACCCTCAATTCTAGCGGTATTATCTAATAGAGAGTTTTCTTGAGTAATTGCTACACCCTGTGCGGTCCACAAACAAAAAGCATCAGACCTTTCTTTTAAGTAAGCTATCCTCCACCTACTCAGCTGAGAAAAATACAGATTGCAGACAACATGATAAAATTTGAGCATTTTAATATAGATATGGCCTGTAGTAGCACATAATTTATTAAATAGAAGCCATGTCACTGAATCCAATTATTTTATTTGATAAATGGTTGAAGAGTATGCAGTAAAGAATTAGAGTATATCTAACAAACACGAGATAACCCACTATCATTTGCAAAGTGCAATAACTAGTTTGCTTCAACAATCATTCAGGAAAAGAAATTATGTCAAATACAAACTTCAATCCAGTAACAACTAGGAATGTTCTAGTCCAATAATCAATATATTGACAACGAAGAAAAAGAACCTGAGAATTAAACCTGTTTTGAAAAATCCAAGCCAGCTTCTCTAAAAGCTTTCTGTACTTCTAATAAACCATTTCTGGTTTCAGGTGTTCCTCCACTCTGATTCGCAATAAAGCATATGGAAAAAATGAAGGGAAGAAATAGACTGGAGTAGGAAAGAAAATAACGTTAACCACAAAAGAAAGATGAAAGAATAGATGCACCTTTGAAATGACAATGACTAGTGAAGAAGCAAGTTCATCTCCAAGCTGCGCAATTTGATGGTCAATACCAGCGGGATCTGTGTTGTCAATAAATCTTATCTGTAACCAGAAAAGAGCTACATGTTAAAAGCAACTAATGAAGAAGTTTTTTTCTTTTCTTTTTATAAAAAAATGCAGAAATATGCATTCGACTCCATTATTAATAAATGGGTTCCGTCTAATGGTCCTGAGAAGGTAGAACAGAAGAAATTTAAAAACAAATATAAAAGGTGGAATGAGTAAAAATAAAATCTTTCCACAGTTATGCTGTTGTATTAGTAAAGTTTATTGTAGAAGAAAAGACACCACAAAGAAATAAATCACCGGCTGCAAAACCCATCAAGTACACAGTTCCAAAACAACAAAGATAACCCTTAAAACACTTGAAAGGAGTAAAACAATAAGAACTCACCCAAGTACACCGGAGGAAAATACCTTAAAGTTTCAAGGCTGTACCTTTAGAGGTGGGTTATCAGGGGCCAATGCTTCTGCGACAAACTGTGGCCCTAAGGCTGAACCTCCAATTCCAACAGAGAGAATTTGGGTAAAACGGCCAGCTGGAGAAGATGGAGGCTTTATCTGTTACCAATTTAAAATCTACATAAGATGAATTTACAAAAATTAAAAAAAAGATTGGGGAATTCAACATTTAAAATTTTGATAACCATACAAACCATTATAAAGTGGCGTGACCACAATCCAACAAAGCCTTTTTCAGAACTACACTAAAGAAACTAGTATGACCTTATTTTCCAGATTTCTTACACAAACAATTGAACTCAAAATATTTTTGCAGACAAATTATCACCAAATCAACTCCACCAATGCTTGTGCACCACCGATCCCAAGCCCAGACAAAGAAGGAGGATTGGCGTAAGGAATTGCATCCAGCCATCAAAACTTTGACATTTGTAATCAGATGGATCCTAATTTAGGATCCACATTTCCAACACTTTTAGGTATGTGGAAGGAGCACACACACACACATAAATTATCACCAGGTTATTAATGTCATGATATGACATGTTAGTTCAAAATGTGTTGCATAACAACCGTCACAATTTAACAGATGAATTTGTGCCCACTCCATCCATTTCCCCCTTTTTTTCGTTTTTTGCAAAAAACATCAGAAGTTGTTCTTTAACTCTTGTATTTAAAACCCCACACATCCACTTACTACTTGGTGTTTTGGTTTTCCATTTTAATTTATTTTTTTACATTTCAGTGTTTTACTTGCCAAACGTAGTTAGAATCCTTAACAGAACTAGAAAGGGGAGTGAATGATTTAGTGTAATTATAATTCGCAGTGGAAGTACATAGTCAACTTATCTCCAAATTCTTCCTGGAAGAAGCTTGTCATTGTCAATTACATACTCTTTATTTTATTTTATTTTTTTTACTTATCAGTGTTTTAATTGCCAAAAGCAGTTAAAATACCTAAACTAAAGCCAGAAAACGGAATGAATGTTTCAGTGGAATTATATCTTGCAGTGAAGTGCATACATACTCCACTGATCTCCAAATTCTTTCCGTAAGCAGCTTGTCGAAGTCAATTACTTGTCCCTGGGAGTCACAAATTGCAGGAATGAAGCTCATCAACATTTTCCAAATTTCAACCCCACTGATTCAGCTCGAGCGACAAAAAGCTTAAACAGAACAAATTCTTTGAAATTCATAAACTGTTTACTGCTCACATCAGTGTATTCGAGACACCAGAAGCACAAACGAAAATTACCAACAAGGTCAAGTTCGCCGTCATATAAATTCAAAAAAGACTAAAGAACAAAATTGCATACAGAGCAAATTAACAAGCTACTTTCTTCTCTATTACCCACACCAAGCATCAACATTTAGCAATCCAATTGAAGCGAAACAACCAATTCCACATCAAAAAAAAAAGAGGCCAAACCTTGCCGCTGATAATGTCCTGAGCAAAATCACAAAGCGCATCAAGAGTCTTCTCAATCTGCGAGCATAGGAACGGCTTGGGGGCGCGCTTGGAATCCCTGAGCCAGTAGTGACCCACCATCCGCCCCTCGTCTGGGTTCGCGATCGCCCCCTTCTCCAGCTCCTCCATATCCGCGAACGCCTTCTGCAGCCGGGGCTCGATCTCCCGGACAAACTCGTCGGTGAACCCGATCCGGCTCACGTCCAGGAACAGCCGCAGCTCCTTGTGCTGGTACAGCCAGTCCACGTACCGCCTCCACAGCTGGACGGGATCCTTCTCGAGCGCCGGACGGGGCGGGGAGAAGGAGGAGGGGCTGAGGCCAGAAGGGGCCTCACGGGCGATGGACCGGGGCGGGGGTAGCCGGCGGGGGAGGGACACCGAGATGGAGCGGGAGTGGAGGGCCAGGGAGACGCGGCCGCGGTAGGGCTTGATAGTGGAGATGGCAGCCATGCCGGAGATGGAAGCCATGGACGGAACTCTGAGAGAGAGAGAGGGAGGGGTTCCGCCTGCTACGGCGGCGGGGGCGGCGGGGTCGAAGTCGGGGAGGGAGAAGGTGGGGGGTATATCCGGGCAATGGGTTTGGGTTTCGCACGTGGGGGAGAGGGTGGGAGGTGGTTGAACGTGTGTGGGAGTGCTGCGAAAAGACGGTTGTAGCCTGTGGTTTATTTTTCTTTATTTTATGTTCAAATTTGTATATTTAGTGTCAAAAAATACGTGGGATGGATCCATCAGACACCCACCCACCCGACAATATTTATATATGTTTATTTTATTTATTTATATATTTATTATCAGAGATTAAATCTTAAAATTTACATAAAATATTATTAAATCATAAATAATATACATTTTTACTTTTTAATCATAAAGTTCTGTAAATCGGAGGATTACATTATTTATGATTTAATGGTACTTTATATCAATTATATGATTTAATATTACTTTTTCATTTAATATCTAAAATATTTTCATATTTTGGATTAAGTTTGAATAAAACTTAATTTCTTTTAAACTAAAAATTGAACCAAACAATTTTTAAAATATATTTTTTATAAAAATATCTTTTAAAATTAAAAAAATATATAAACAAGACTGGCAACTGCCAGCCACCATCGGTGACCAAATTATGATGGTCAGAGTTGGCATTAGTTGTCCACAATTTTATAATTCTTGCAATAATATTTATATAATAAAATAATTATTTAAAAATAGTTTGGTTTGATTTTTAATTTAAAATAAATCAAATCTTATCCAAACCCAATCTAAAATATTAGTGTATTTTAAATAATAAGGGAAAAAATACCATTGAATCATAAATAGTGTATTTGTCCACTGTGTAATTGTATGTATATATATATATATATATATATATATATATATATATTTGGCATTTTTTTCAAATGGGGTTTATAATTTTCAAAATAAAAATAAAAAATTTTACATACACCTTCAAGCTCTCTCTATCAATTATATGTTTACTTTAAAACCAACCCAATTTCATCCTATAGATTAAAAACACTAAATATAAATTAATTTCTACGCTATAATTGATATTTTGAAACCGTTTAAAAATTTACTTAAGGATGCCAGAGGGGTGCCATGCCAAATTGCTAGCATATGGTCCTTAAAACTAACAGTATTATTATATATTGACATATAAAAGGTTAAACAAATAAGACTAGCTTGGTATTATAAAAGTTTGATGGGGTAATTTAAAGAAAATCAAGGGGGTAGAAAAAACGAGGGACAAAAACATGGGGGCAGAAGGTCTGGAGAAAGTCCAGTGGAATGTCCAAAGCATTAAAAAACAAATTTTTTTGTAATTTTTCTCTATCAAAGAGATGATATTTTTTTTCACGAAGACAATTTTTAATATCATTGGCGGAAAAAAAAGTAAAAAAATCTTCCCAGTGATCTTACTTGGGCCAATAAGGGGGAGCCAACCTTCTACCTAAATTTGTTTTTAATTTTTATAATTTTAGTTGAATTTATTTTGATTTTTTAAATGATGGTAGTTGAGACAATTCATATTTTTCTCTTTTTCAGTAATTAATTTTTTAGTAATTAGGTTTGATTTTCTTACGACATGGTCATATGAAAAACATTTCCTTTTTTCTTCTATATTATTCAAAATAGTTTTTATTTACCTTTTTTTTCTCATATTCAAATCAATATTATTATTATGCACTGCAATGTTTTTGCTTGTTGCCTACTTGAATTTAATTAGTGCCACGTTCTAAAAGGACTGTCGCAAGTACTACCGAATTATTATTAGCAAAAACTTGTAAAAAGTCTCAATAATGTACATTTTCAAACTCGACCATTTCTCAAGAAAAATACTAGAATAATAGATAATACATGTAATTGAAAATATGATATAAATAAATAATTAATGGATTGATCATTCCACTAATTTTAATTGATAACTGAAAATAAATTTCTATATTTAATCACTAATTTTTAGTCCATATATTTTATTTGAATTATTTTTTATCTATTAATTTAAATTAAAATTATTCACATGGTGGGTGAAATAAATTGACATTCAAGATCACAATAAGAAAATTTTATCATGTAGACCATACATTATAAATTTTTATTGATAGTTCTTCATAGCAAATGGTGTAAACTTTGGTTTAATGAAAGGAATGAGAGATTTTATAGGTTTAAACTTTGTCACATTGTTAGACTTTTATTAAGAATCATGTTATACGCATGTTTTTTGCCCATGTTCTCCAGGCACGTTATAAAACAAGGCTTAAGTGTTAGTTATGATTTAATAAATCTAGCTTAGGATATAGGTTTTTAACGTGGATGTCGAATGTGCATACATCATTTTTCTTTTACTAATATGTTAAGTGAGTTGGTTTCGAATGTTAGACTTATATTAATTAACATCCTGTTTGGTTGCACTAAAAAACTCTATAAAAAATTTAAAAATGTTTATTGCAAAATTTTTTTGTTAGAAATATTAATTTTGTTAGAAAGCAAAAAATAGTGTTTGACAAGAATAGCAAAAAAAAATTTCTAGTATTATACATTGTGATACAATTTATTTCAAACACTTGACATGGTAGAATTATATTCACAATCACAAATGCTAACAAAGATATTTAAAGTTAATACAAGGTCCATCTTAACCAATATCTACATAACAAAAAAATCATTATTCTATCATGCATTTCATAAGTTTTACCACCACACGCATCAAAATCCAAATTGGCACTGGCCTTGAAGTGACATTATCTCCTTTCTCCAACTCCAATTGCAGAGGAGTCTTGCGAAGATCATCACCTACATTAGATGTTCGATTACTTCTGTTGGTGTTATATGTAATCGTCACAAAACAGGCTAAGAATTTGGACTAGTTAAGACAGTAATTGCATTTCTCTACGAGTGAACAAGATAAAAATTTACACTACAAAAACAAGTCCACCCCAACCACCAAGGCAATCCCTATCAATGGATGAAATTAGTGCTTGAGACACGGTTCAAAAAGCTCTTCAGGTTCCTGCAAACATGCGAAAGCCAACCAAGGCAATCCAAATGCATGGTTACAATCTCATAAAATAAACAGAAGGCCTCACTTCTATTTCCATATCATACATAATAATGCAACTATTTATCAAGGAAGTGATCTTAATCAGGGTTATAATTGTAAATTACAATAGTTTGGCAGTTAGCTTTCCTAAAGTCTTTTACTTTTGTCTGTTTTTGGTCATGCTTCTTGTAACTGTGAGTCCTAAGCCAATGTAGTATAACTACTGTATGCTTTTGTCCTTTCTTTCTCTTCAAGTTTTCATGGTATCAAAGCAAAGTGATCCTCAAGACCTAGGGCTTCGTTCTTCTCAATTTTCCTCTCCAGCCGATCTCTCTGGCAAAGTTACTCTTTTGTTGTGATGGTTTTGTAGCAGAGACTGAGATCTACTGATTGATACTAACAAGGTGCAGTTCCTTTTCTAACTAATGGCAAGAATTACTCGTACCGATGCTCCTTGGACCTCCACAATGGTGGATCAAGATGTAGATCCTAGATCAACTTCGTCCCTGATCAATCCTTTCCAGTTCCAATCTGTAGATCGGTCTTTTCCATGTTTGTGGCCTACTCAAATAATAGGGTAGTACTCTTATCCCAATGTAATGTTTTCTAATATGACAATGAAATATCCTTATCCTGTTCACATTCACGCCCCATTGTTTGTTGCAATTTGCTTGAATACAAAGAATTTTCTTCTATTGGAGACAAATATTTTTAATCTCATTGAATCGCAAGGCTATGTCGGATTCATTCATGACATAATTTTACTTCCATTTGTGAATGTGAATAGGTCAATGTTGGAATCATCTAATCAAGTCATGTTAAATTTTGATTACATTGCTTGGAAACGAACTGATTGTCTAATCAAAAGGTGGATAATTAGTACTTTTAATGAAGATATATTATCACAAATCATTGGGATGGAGTTTGTTGTAGGCATTTGGTGTGCTTTAAAAAGAAAGCTCTTAGTATCAACCATGGACATGAAACTAGCTTTGCACAATCAATTGCAAACTTTACGTAGAGACACCAGTTATACACTTGGAAAGTTACTTGAGTTAATACAAAACTCTATGTGATGAACTAACTGCTATTGGAAGACCAATACCTGAGGACCGCAAGGCTTTTTGAAAGTTAAATGGTTTAGGATCCAATTATCAGATGTTTACAACAATGACTTTGCGTCCACCTTTATCGACGTATTCTAAAATTTTATCTATGCTTCACAATTATGAGTCTAAAATTAGTTCTTCTACAATAACTCCACAAATAGCATTTGCTGCAATGAAATCTAAGAAGACTAAACCAACATTCTCATCAGAAAAGAATGGATTCATACCAACAACTATCACAACAAGTGCATCTGTTAATATGTTGAACAAAACTTCATCTTTCAATACTGGTTTTGTACAGACAAAACAAGCTCTTCGCACTGATGAGGAGGTGCAAGAGAACGTGCAAGCTGCATTCAAGATGTTCAAGTCTATTTGTCAATTGTGTGATAAACCTGGACATATTATCTATAGGTGCTTCAAGAGGTCTGATAAAGAGTTCAAGCATCCTCCCCAAAAGAATGAGACCAAATCAATTCAACAAGCCATGAGTGTCTTACGGATTGATTTAATTGGCATAAGCCGATGGCTTCCAGACTCAGATGTGTCCTCTCACATGACTTATAATCTCAATTTATTTGATGAATATCAGTTGTATTCATAATTGGAAATGGACAACATTTGGACATTAAACATATTGGTAAGGTCACATTGTCTACATCTTCTACCCTGTTATTTGACATGTGTTACATATTTGATAGTTGAAGCAAAATCTTCTTTTGATCAATCAACTCACTTCTAATCTTGACTGTGGTTTCAAGTTTGATCCTAAAGAATTTGTTGTTACTGATAGAAGTAGTGGAAGACTGATCTTCACTAGGAGAAAGTCACAAAACATCTACACACAGGATCTCAGCAAACACTTGGGACTTTTCTCAAATAGACAACAAAAGACTAGTAATTTTGTTTGGCATTGCAAATTAGCTCACTGCTTGACTAAAGTATTGAAACCATTGCAGCAACAAAAACTAATAAAGGTTGAAAAAGAGTTAGAGAATACTACGATTTGTGATAGTTGTCAGATGGCAAAGTCTACTATCTTGCCTTTTAATAATACTGTTTTTAAATGTGTCTCTCCTTTTGACAAAACATATTCTAACCATGGGGGCCTACAACTATTTTTTCTACAAATGATTACAAATGTTATGTTGTTTTTGTTGATGATTGTACTGACTTTACCTGCAAGTTATATCCACTGTATGCAAAATCTTACTTCTATAATTATTTTTTTGACTTTTGACAACCTTGTCATAGACAATTTTCTATTAAAATAAAAAGTCTTAAATATGATGGTGGAGGGGAATTTATGTTAAACAAATTACATGAATACATGTCTACTAATGGTCTTGTTCATCAGGTTTGTTGTCCTTCATTCCACGGCAAAAGGGCAAAGCAAAAAGGAGACATCATCTTATAGTTGATATTGGTTTGTCTTTGTTATTCCACAGCAACGTTCCACATGAATTTTGGTTACAAAGCTTCCAAACCATATTTTTTCTATTGAATAGAAGACCATCTTCTATTTTGTCAGACAATATGTCTACTTAATAGGATATCTTTGGGAAACAACCTAATTACTCTTCATTAAGATTGTTTGGATGTATGTTCTATCCATGCTTGAGACACTTCAACTCCAATAAGTTTCAATCAAGATCTCTAGCATATGTATTCCTTGGTTACAAATATGCCTCAAAAGGATGCGTGTGCTGCTATATTCCAACAAACAAGTACATTCTCTCAAGGATTGTTATCTTTGATGAAGACTCTTATCCTTCTGTAGAATTAAATAGTTGTGCATCTTAGCTGTAATGACCCAGCATAAGGTGCAAATTAATAGGCTAAGTTATTTTATTAAAAGTGGTTAACCAAAGTTGATTATCTATAGTCTATTGTCACTTATGAACAAAATCTTACCCCAATATGTATTAAATGTGGGACTAAGTTGACAGATCTTACAATCCACTCATCGTAAGAAATTCCATCCTTGAAATTCTTACACCTCGCCCATGTCTATATTTGTAATAATCGAGCCTTAAGTGGTTAACCAAAGTTTAAGAAATGACTTAGCCCATTAGTTTGCACTTTGACTCGAATCGTTATATTGGCTATCTTCAAGTTTGACTTTAAGTAACTACATAGACTTTACACCAATCAACAACATCAATCAAAACTACCTTGGTTCTTACAATTCCATTACTAAAAAGACTCCTATAACAATAAGCTCAGTTGGTGAGAGTTCACAAGCTATTGTTGATGTAGTTACATCTTCTGAATCACAAAGGTCTGGGGATACAAATCCAACATCAGATTCATGCTCACATTCAATTCCTCCTTCTCATCATATGACAACAAGACTTAAAGTAGACATTGTGACGCCTAATCCTTGTATGCTCTTAAAAGTGTTATGGATACTGTTCTTGAACCCACTACGTGTTAACGAGGCTCTTGCTCATCGTAGTTGGCTCTAAGCTATACAAGAGGAATTGAAGGATTTGGAAAATAAGACTTGTGAATTAGTTCCTAAATCTCTTGAGATGAACATCATTGGTACAAATTGGCTATTTAAAGTCAAGTATATGTTTGATAACACTGTAGATAGGCTTCAAGCAAGGCTCATTACTAAATGTTATAATCAACAAGAGGGAATTAATTTCTTGGAGACTTTTTCACCTTTGCTTAAGCAAATAACTATTAGAATGATTCTATCTCTTGCTGTAAGTAAGAAATGGCACATCCATCAGTTGGATGTCAGGAATGCTTTCTTGAATGGCATTTTATGGGAAACTATATATTTAACACTCCAATTCAGCCTGGACATGAATCGAACCAAGATGTTATAATTTCGAAAGCTATTTATTGAACTACTGATTCAGATTTCGATCACAGAAGCGGATTTCAACTCTCAAAGGGGCTTAAGACGAAAAACCTTACATGATTTCTATCTGAAGCATGCTGATCATTTATGCTACAAGAGGGAGTGTCAACTTATAGACTGATAACATAAACACTTCGAGTCATATGAAAGGTAACACTTTCCCTACAACTAAGAGGGTGACTTTGAAAAATGCAGAAAGAAAAGAATGCTTAATCTCATGCACGAGTCAATTTCTTACCCTTAATTTGATCTTTGAAATAGGTAACTTATTATGTGATGCTAGGCATGTTGAGATAGATTCACATGGGTTATAGTTACCTATTCCATATACCCCACACATAACATAATTAAACACTAACACAGGGCATTCTTCAAGTGTCAGCGACTCAAGCCCAAACACCTGATTTTCACATAAATTCTTTTAACGGCATGAACATATGCTCCTCCAATCCATATTACTCCTAACACTTAATGTGATCTTTGAAATAGGTAACTTATTACGTGATGCTAGACACATTGAGATAGTCACATGGGTTATTGTTCCATATGCCCCACACATAACACAATTAAACACTAACACAAGGCATTCTGGTTACATGTTCCACATGCCCCATACATAACATAATTAAACACTAACACATGGCATTCTTCAAGTGCCAGGGACTCAAGCCCAAATAGTTGGTTTTCATGTAGATTCTTTTAATAGCATGAACATATGCTTCTCTAATCAGCATTACTTCTTACACTTAATGTGATCTGTGAAATAAGTAACTTATTATGTGATGCTAAACATGTTGAGATAGGCATATGGGTTATGGTTACCTGTTCCATATACCCCACACATAACACAATTAAATAATAACAGAAGGCATTCTTCAAGTGTCAGAGACTCGAGCCCAAATACCTGGTCTTCATGTGGATTCTTTTAGCAGCATGAAGTATATGCCCCTCCAATACACAGTACTTCGGAACACAACACACTGCTGCAACCAAATAAATTTAGCAAGCATTGTTGTGCTCCAATTGTTGTTCCCTGACTTTGGAGCTTAAGAAAACCTTGAAGAAGATTATTTGTATTGACCAGACCCAAAGTGCAATACAATAGGCCAAATTCATCCCCTCAAAAGCGTGATTAACGAATTTGAAGATCATTATAAGCATCCCCATTAATAAACTAAATATTACAATAGGAAGTATTGGATATGAGACTAAGTTGATGGATCTCACAATCCACTCACTATAGGAAATTTCGTCCTCGAAATTCTTACACTTTGCCCATACCTAGTGGCCTAGCCCACATTCTACTAAGCCTGCAGCTAGAACCCTAGCTCATGTCCCTAGTCTAGCCCACGCACCAATACAATTTCAGATAAGCTTTGATATCAACTGTAATAACATGACCCAAAGTGCAATATAATAAGCCTAAGTCATCCCTTCAAAAGCTTGGTTAACAAACTTTAAGATAGTTAAGCATGTCCCTACAAATAAACTGAATTTTATATCAGGTATTGAATGTGTGACTAAGTTGGAAGATCTTACAATCCACCCACCTTAGGACATTCCATCATCATAATTCCTACACTTAGTCTATGTCTAGCAGCCTACCCCACATCCTACTTGGCTTGTGTCCATCATCCTAGCCCACCATCCAAATACAATCCCAAATTTGCTTTGATACCAACTGTAAAGACCCAACTCAATTAGTGGAAATTGATGGACTTAGTTATCTCTTCATAGGTGATTAGCCAAGTTAAAGAGCCTAAACACATACCCATTAATATATTAATCTTACCTAGTAGGTATTGGATGTCTAGTAGGAATTGGATGTGAGACTAACACAACTTTTGAGAGATATTACATTCCACCAACCTTAAAAATTGCTTCATAGGAATTCCTTTTACTTGACATATCACCATCCATCCAAATAAGGTCCCAAATTGACTTTGATACAACTGTAATGACCCGGCCAAAAGTGCAACATAACAGGTCTAAATCATCCATTCAAAAGCTTGGTTAACCAAATTGAATATCATTATACACATCCTCACTAATAAATTATATCTTACATCAGGAGAAATTGGATATGATAATAAATTGAAGGATCTCATAATCTACCCATCTTTAAGAAATTTCGTCGGATGTGAGACTAAGTTGAGGGATCTTATAATCTACCCACTTTAAAAATTTTGTCCCTCGAATTCCTACACTTAACCCATGTCTAGCGGCCTAGTTCATGGTCTACTTAGCCTGTATCCAGCACCCTAGCCCATGTCCCTAGTTTAGCCCACCATCTAATACGACCTCGGATTAGTTTTAATACCAATCGTAAAGGCCTGACTCAATTAGTGCAAACTGATAGGTTTATTCATCTATTAATAAGTGATTAACCACATTAAAGATCCTAAACAGATTCCTACTAATATATTATATCTTACCCAAGTAGGTAACTTAATTAGGATTTAGAGGTTTCAAGTACACGTAGTGGATATGCACATTTAACACTTAAACCTAATTAATGAAGGGCGCTTAACCCCACAATTTTTGAATGGGTCAAACAGTATCCAATTGGTCAAAAATTAAAAACTTGGCCCTGATACTCTAAGATTCTGACACAAAAATTTTCAAGTGCTAAGCCATGGGCCAACATGACAAACTAGGTACCCTAAAATAAGGTTAAGGTGTTGGGAACAACATTCCTAGGCCACATACCAAACTTCCTAAGGCTCATTGATGGTCTTAGAGACTCCAAATGGGCCTAGGTAAATTAGTTAAGCTATCCGACACTATGAACTATGATTCTGTAAAATTTCAGACCAAAATTTCATGTATCCTAGTCTGACAAAATTCGGGAATGAGAGGCATTGGCATGGACATTTCTGGAACTGGTTGGACCACTATGGGTTGGAGAATTTCTAACAACTATTCTAGCCATCCAATGGCTTCCATATTGTAAGGTGATTAAGTAGAAACATACCCTCATATTTGGGTGACATTTCATGAATTTTCATAACCATATATGACTAGGGTTTGGTAATTTACAATCCAAGTTAAGGAACAAGGGTTTCACCCTGTATTCCTATCAACTTGAAATAACTGAATTTATTAGCTACCTAAATGAAACCAAACTAAGCCCAAATTTAATGAGTATCATTTATACACTTATGAAATACTTATGTACTTTTTAAACATTTTATAAAGTTTTTAACATGCTCAACAGAGAGCACAATCACAAAGCATGACAATAACATGCACGCAACAAGCATACTCTGATATTAATAAATTTGTTCATGCCCTTACTAACGTTTATTTGCACTTAAAATTTAGCATTTCTTAGCAAACAAGCAAACTTAGAAGCATGCAAATGACTGCAGCAACATAACAACTACAACAAGGTGTAAAATTTGGGAAAATGATGGCTAAGTCAACTGTAGCACCCATACATGGTTAAAAAGACTTAATCACACAAAAATGCCAAATAAAACTTGTAGATCTACTAGTCAAGAGAAACAAGCAACAAGAAGCATGTAAAAATAACATCTAAAATGTGAAATAGTGCATATTACATACATGGCCGAGGGTACAAAAGTCCTTGCTATTTATTTACACCTCTTAAAATCATGAAAACAAACTGAAAAATTCCTAGAACACAAATAGAAATTAATAAAATGTAACAAAAATTCAAACATGCAATAATCAACACAAACAGACCACAAATTTCACAAATAAGAGGGAAAAGAGAGGTTTTACCTCTCACGAGGCTAGGAGGAGGTGTTTTAGGGCTTTCCCTACCCCCAAAACTCCCATGGCCTATGAAGTGTGGAGAGAGCTAGGAAGAGGGCTAGGAGGGTGAAGGAGTGTGTAGAGAGGGGATAGGAGGGGAGAAGGACAGATGAAGAAAGTGAAAAGGATGAAAATAGTGGGATTTAGGGGGCATTTATAGACCGGAAAGCCCCAGCTGCAAGGGTGCTTGTAAGGCACCTTTGCTACCGGCCTCTACCAAGTTGGATTATGGTCTACATAGTCATTCAGCGCATGTACGTAGTTGAGTGAACCCAATAGCTATGTCAATGCGGGAACCTTTGCATTGGGCAAAAAAGGTAGGAAACCCTAATCTGGGAGCAAAGGCACTAGTAGGTGCCTTTGCATCCAAAAAGACCGAAAAACATGAAGGCCTGGCAAAAGGGCACTGGCAGAGTGCCTTTGCATTGACACATTTTGTGGACACCTACAATTTTCACCCTAAGGTTTCGAGGATGACCTTAGCAACCATGTTACGAGTCCTACAGAGGCTAAGATCAACCAATAGATGTTCCAAACAAAAGAAAGACACACTAGACACGTGTGGGACACGGTCCTAACATCTAACTATCACATGGCAACACTTGAACAAAAGAAGTAAACAACTATCATAGCTAGCTTACTTTCTAGTGGAGTGTGTCAAACATTGAGGGAGCTAGAACCTTGACTCACAAACACACACACACACACACACAATAAAGGTCGGGCAAAGCTACATAATTTGGGCCAAAACTGAACTGACAATAAAACCATTGGACAAAAAGCTTGAGTTTTACAATAGGTGTCTCACACAACCTCCTAGTTTGTAAAAATGTAGTTCATCCCACATTTGTGTGGATTAAATACGGCCTTGTATGGCTTGAAACAACCCCTCATGCTTGGTTTAATTGATTTAGTGGTTCCTTGTTTTTATCAGTGGTTTATCTCTAATAGTTGTAATTCCTCACTCTTTATTCTTAAACAAGGTATTGACATTGTCATTCTTCTCTTGCATGTAGATGACATGATCATCACGGGGAATTCTTGTGTGATTCTTGAAAATTTCTTACATCGGCTTAAACAAGAATTTTTTCATGAAAGAAATAGACCAGATTCACTATTTCTTGGGTATTCAGATACACACTAGACATGATGGTCACTTTTTTCCCTCAACAAAGGTATTCTACAAATCTTCTATCTAAAGCTAATCTCACTAATTGAAAACTTGTGACTACTCCAATTATCCACAAGTGGCAAATACATAAGAATTCTCCCTTATTTCTAGATCCAACATTTTACAAAATGCTTGTTGTGTGAGATCTTAGGTCGAGTAAAATTTTTATGAGATTATTTATTAAATTAAATAATTAATCGAGAGGGTTAGACTGAATACATAACTAAAAGAGAATGTTTTTCAGATTAATATTGAATATTAACTAAGAAATAAAATCTTTAATTGTGACGAGAATAAATATAATCTTAGAAAATTCTAATAAATTGAAGATGTGGACATACCAGATATGTTATCTTTAAAAATTTATATCTCCAGGAATATATATCAGAAAATTCTAAAATTTTGTGGACATAAACTAGAGATCATGAGGAATCCAACAAAAAAATCAGGGAACATGGAGTTCTAGAGAGTGAAATATGACCGTTTTAAGTTGACCTTATTGCTAGTTTATTAGTTAATGACGTTAAGGTGTAAAATTGATTTTTTTACAAATCCATAACATAGGAATATTTTCAATATGACAAAATTATGCTACATAATAGAGTTTGAAAAAGTGTTTTGCAGATTTAGAATGCTTATTTTAGGTGGTATTAAGAAGTAAATGTCCACTTTAGATATATACAAGTCATATTAGGATTTAATTAAATAATTAAGGTAGAATGCCCAAAACATCTATATTTAATTGTGCCAATTAGTATTTAAATGTAGAGAGAGGTTGATCCCCTCTCTCTAAAATATTGTTGACTCCATAGGCGAGAGGAGGCTAGGTTTGGGGTATATTTCGTCTTCTTTGCTCCAACTTCTTCATTAAATCATCATGTTTTCATGTATAGGGCATGCACACATCATGATTTTATTAATTTTCTATTGAATTGAAATGGTTTCTTGAGTAGAAAAATCATGAATTTTGTGTGTTTTGATGATGTAATTGTGTGGTTTCTTAAGTTCTTGGACATTAAACTCATTGAACATGTGTAGGCATGAAAAAGAATAATTTGTACATGTTTAGTTAGATTATGTTAATACTTCTCATTTTCCTATAATTCATGATGGATTCTTGTTGATAAATAGATGTATAATAATTTTATGGAGTTTTACATGTATGTAATTGAATTAACATGCTTGATAATCTATGTAGGAACATTATATATGAATATCTTGTTAAATTATGTTTTAATGGTATAAATTGTTTGAATGAGTAATTTCATGTAAGCTCATCTTGGGTATCAATAAAATAAAAAGACTAACTTGTTTGGATGTTGTAAATTGACTTGTGATTGAGTTTGTAGAAGTTTGGATGTGAAAATTGTGTTTGAGAAGACACAAGATAGTTTCATGCCAAGGCGAAGGGCTGCACCAAGGAACAAGGCTGCTAGTTGCCCATATGTGATTTTTTGTAAGAACGTTAATCGATGGGATTAAGCCATGATAATTGTTAGGCCCTTTGGGCCCACAAAAGGACTTGCAATAGGTGTCATGGGCCTCTCTTAATCCAAAAGTTAACTCAAGTAATAAGGCTTTCCTGTTAGCCTATATACAACTCACCAACATCATCCACAACCAATGTGGGATAAACCCAACAACTCCCCTTCACACATCAGGCGTCACCGAAACCATCATCATCTTATAACTCCCTTTAAATCAGACGGCACCCACCCGACATCCACAATCGACACCATTGCTTGGGCCTTTTGAGCCCCCTACCAAGCTCTGATACTACCGTTAGGCCCTATGGGCCCCCAAAACAGACTTACAATAGGTGTCACAGGCCTCTCTTAATCCAAAAGTTAACTCAAGTAATAAGGCTTTCTCATTACCCTATATACAACTCACCAACATCATCCACTGATGTGGGATAAACCCAACAATATTACTTAAAAATAAAGCTAATAAAAGGGTAATAGTCCTAGTTGTCGATTGATGCTTGGTTTGGTTTGAAAAATTCTTTGAGTTTTGTGCATGTGTAAGAATTTATATTACGTCATTGCATATTATGTGGGTTGTAAAAGTACATGCCTTCATGTATATTTTTGAGTTGTAAAGAGTGTCTACTAACTTTTGAATGAAGTAATCTAAAGAGGATTTCGAGGTATGTATAGCTTGTATGATATGTATTTAATACATTGTATAATCATTAATTGGTGGGGAAAGAAACAAGGTTTTGGCATTAGTATGTTAGTCAAAGTCGGGACTTAGCATTCCTAGCTAAAAGATATTGTCTAGGTTTCGAAGATTGTGAACCGACATAGCCCAATACGCATTCAGACACCAGAGTCTGGACAAGGATTAGGTGTACTGTCATCTATCTAGGATAGTGGCATAATGTTTGTGATCATAAATGAAAATTATTTCTGGAAAATCAGTCAAATCTGTTGGATGGATTCGGCGTAAACTCTGTGGTTAATTATCTTGTTCATTATTTTTATACATACTTAGTGGTTTTATCACTAACGTAAAATTGTCTTCATGGTAACTAGCTGGGAGCCAACTTGGGGCCCTGACAGAGAGACCAGTGGCAGATTCTATTAAATAATTAATAGTGATTATGTAGTTGGACTTGGTTGGTTGTATTTAGATTATATATATTAATAGTAGTGAACCACGATTCGTTCGTTGGGGGTTTATTTGCTTCTATATGGTTAGTTTATATTATGACTCTGATAAATATATTGGATATATTTTATTAGTTGGAATAATTTATATTTGGCTGCAACTAAATGACATAAATTTACTTGTTTAATCCTTATTGTTAATTATTAAATTTGGTAAAAGTAATCATTATTTGTTTATGCTTGCCGTTATTTAATTATTCCATGTACAATTTTATTAGGGTTTGGGTTGTTAGACTAAAAGTGGCGTCGATCTGATTGTAAAATTGGGATGGTTGTCACATGTTGGGTCCCTTCAGTATTTGACATTTACCAGGCCTGACATATCATATGCTATCAATTTGATTTGTCAACACATGCAACAGCCTATAGAATTTTACTTGGCTTAAATGAATCTTATCTTGAGATACATTAAGGTCACAATCGATTATGGACATTTCCTCACCACAAATACATATTTCACAGTGACAACTTACTTGGATTCTAGTTGGGTAGGTTGTTCTATTACACGAAGGTTGACTACCGGTTACTATACCTTCCTTGCCACCAACTGCATCTCCTATGTAGAACTTGTGACCCAAGTCTGGGTTTTATATTTATGAACCAGTCGGTTTAACCGTTGATTCAAATCAAGTCACTTTCAAAACATGCATATTTAGTTGAGGCCGGCCATATGTATGAGCCATGAGGGGTCACATGAGCCAAAATATATGATGATAACGTCATAAATGCTACAGCAGAATGAGTGATTAGAGTATACCAGAGTACACCTAGTTTTTATTATTTTAAGTCAACTATAGAATCAGTATTGCGTTGTTTATAGTGTTAGGAGGCACTATTTATTATTTTTTGTGGGTTAGTAAGTTGAAAACATGTCATTCAAGTTAGAATATTATCATTTTATTTTATGACATTATATTATATTATATTATATTTGTTTCAAAATTATTTATTATTAGTGGCAAGAGTCGGGAGCCAGTCATATTTTAATTACAAAACTACCATGTTCTCTCTTCCCCGGTTTTCTTCCCAAACCACCACCGACGACACCTTGCCTCTTCCACCGATCCTCAATGCAGGCGACCCTGCCAGCCACCACACCGTCATCGCCCCACTTCCCCTCTTCCTTCCTCCCCACCTTCTTCCTCCTCCCTCTCCTAGTTGAGTCGCCACACCCTAGACACGCCTGATTCTATCTTTGGGTCTACCGCCGCCATCGTGCCTCGCCGTACCTATCTCTGCCCTCGGCCTCCCTCCACCAGGGTCATCTCCTCTCGGCCAGTGCCTCCCACCACCCTTGGCCGAGCTAGGGCCAAGCCAACATGCCCTAGTCGGGGCTATTTTGAGCGGCCGCTGCTGCAGCAAGCTACGCCACCAGCCAGCTCCCACCGGCAAGATCCCCTCCTCCTGGCTGGCTCCTCCCTGCTATACTTGCCTCCTATTTTCTTCTCACAGTCACAGCCGGCTTCTCCATGCTCTAGCCGAGTTGCAGTTGCAGTTGCTTTTGTTGGCGGCTTGTCACTATCACCGCTGGCCAGGAGTAGGTCGGCCGGAACAGCTCTGGTCAAGCCTCCTCGTGCTCTAGTTGTGTACCCTAGTCCAGCCCTGGCTGATTCCTCCCTCGGTTGAACTGTGGCCATGAAGGTGGCAGCCGCAGCTGTCGCCTGTGTGGCCGTAGTTGCCATTGTCGGGGCGGGAATTAGGTATATATCATTACTGATGTTATTTGGTTATTTTCATTTCATGATCATGGACAACATAGAATGGTTAAGTTATGATAATGAATATGTGAAGGCATCAAATTAGAGAAATAGTGAAGTTAAGTTTAGTTTCCATGACTACGATAATTTTTATTTTCAGATGATGTGATGATGAATGTGATGATCGACTCTTGAAGTTGATCAATGACATAAGTAGGTTCAGAGATTAGGATTTAAAATTGACTATTGATTCATGTTATTGCATAGGTTGTTGTTTTATTATATAATGTGTATGTCTATTTATCAATGTGATTAGGGTTGTTTGGATGGATTAGCATAGGGTTGTGACTATAATTACATGCATTCATGTCACATATGCATCATATAGTTTAGCTTGGATGTTAGCATATTGTTTGATTGTGAAGGAACAGAGTAGGAGCTCGCCGCCTAGGCACGTGACCTCACTTGGAGTTCTACCAGGTCCATTTAGGGCTCGTTCTCTACTTTTCATTCTACTTTATTGTAATTTATGTTATTTACTACAAGACAGGTTAAGTGGTGTTTTATTTGATCCCACTTAGCGTGGGTCATTTAGCCAATAGTTTTCTGTATTAACATCCCTCAAGGATGAGATCCATCGATTTTGTTTTCGAAAACAAAATCCACCTCAAATTGCCTTTGGGTCTATTATATAAATCTCTTCCCTGACCTGCATATAATTTTATTGAGTTTTCAGTGAGATAAGAGATGGTAAAACTGACTTGCAAGTACTAAAAATGGGTGCACGTGCCAGTCACAATAGGCTTTAAATTAATGAGAGGGTTGTTCCATCTGCGAGGAATCCTGAAAACTTCACGTTTTGAGTTTCCTTACACCAGGAAAAATGTGCGAGCTTAAGGGTACTATTTAGTACAGCATACGTCTGAACATGTGGTTCAAAGGGTACTGAATGCAATTGTCAAAGAGTACTCGGCCTTCCTGGTTAGGGCCAAGAGAAATATAGAGAATAGGATAGGGCTTAGAATATACTGGTAATTCCAAGGGATATAAATGAAACATGAGAAAATGACGAGAGGCATCAGCAGACCAATTAGCTCATGATGCTATTGGTCCTGCGACCTAACGAATCCCTAGTAGATGCCCTTAAGAGAGTTCAGGAGAAGATATAATTTTTTTCAAAATGAAAGTCAGGTCTCATTTGCTAGTTTTAAATATTTATTTATAGGCCAGTAACACTCATTATTAATGTTTTCTTTTTTATATATATGGGTAAGGAGAAAGAGTCTGTTATGCCATTCAGAACAGAGGATCAGTGACATCTTGTGCACATACATCTCTGACAACAGAATGTTTGTTTTAGTTATGATGTTGTGATGAAATGCAGAACATAGCTATGTGTTCTGATATCTATTGTTAATAATGACATGATGATATATATGTGTGTTCATGAATATATTGTATGTGATGAATATATATAACAAATGGGCCAAGACCCAGTTTAGAAATTTACATGTTGAGTTTGAGTAGCAAATAGGTCAAGACCCAACTTAGAAATTTGAACATTGAATGAAAATCAGTAGACGAGTCAAGACCTAGTTCATGAATATATGATTTACAGCTGATTGCGTTCTTGTATATATAAACTAGTGATTATAATTTGATATATATTTATATTATCTATTTTTTGATAGGGTGGCCCTTATTCTACTTTCAGGGGACGCTTTGTCCATTTCATTTTAGAATGTATTAATTTTATACTGATTGATTGGGTTTGAGTATGATTTATTTGACATGACATTCATATAGTATCCTGATAGGATTTTTGCATCTCGAACATGTATGCCAAAATTTATCTTCCATCTTAAGATGTTGAGAGTATATCCTTTTGTATTAAGTTCATGTTGACCAACTTACTTAGGTGACTTATAACATTCTGGTTTGGTTTGAGAATGAACTGGATTTGGAGTGTTATAGTTTAGTATCAGAACCACTCTCTATCGATCAAGATGGAAGATACTATTATAGGTGATGTGTGTGCAAAGACTTTGCTCCGAGTCAAGCTAGCAAATATATTTTTGTCCATTGTCTTTATATTCAGATTTGTTTTCCATCAGATTGTTGCATAATAGTGTACTCAAGACTTGATCAGAAATGTCTGGAGCTGTCCTTAATCAAGGCGGCAGACACCAATAGGGATCTCACAAACATATAGGCTTAGAGACACCTCTTTTCCATTCCATTGTACTAGAGATTTGAACTAGTCAGAGTGTCCACATATTCAATCAACTGAGGTTGAGATGGATTGTGATTAGGAATACTTGGAGCATTGACTATATCACAACACTTGTCCATCTTTTTGCATGCCACCACATTAGTCCTCCTTCCTTGGGACATGGTGTCCATTGTGAGATGGAGTTGTTAGAGATGGCACATGGAGGGAGTTTGAAGTACAGAGACACTGGCAGAGTTACGTGAGACATGAGCATAGACCATTGAGTGCCTTGGCTGAATCCATCAGACATAGTTTGTGGTCTACCTTGGAGACCTTTAACCCTCCAACAAATCCTTGTGTATGGAGGACATAGCTATCCCAGCGGAGCCCCAAGAGCACAGATGAAGGTTTGGACAGATGACTTGAGATGTACCACTTCCAGAAGATCAAAGTAGATGAGGATGAGTAACAAGGAGAACCCACATTCCCATGGGCACTTTGTTGCCTCCCTCTCTTCCACTGGTGTGTGTCCGTCTTGACAACATTGTTGGCAACTCTTTACCAGACAGAGGCATGAAGACACCGAGGATAAGCAAGACTACCTTTGACTACATATTTATATGTATGATCAGATTTCACTCAATCCACCAGTGCCAAATCAGTAAATGCTATTAAGAGCCAGTCAATGCTTATAGGAGGATTCACCCCATATTTATGAGATAAGTTTAAGCTCACCATTAGGTCACTATCGTTCGTGTCACTACTATGATCCATACCCCTCTGAGTCAGATAAACATGGTTGGATAGCTTGAGCCGAGTTGCTAACAACCACCTCTAAGGAGACAAACACATGGAGATAAACATGCCAGAGACAATAGTGGGCTTACGACGTATATGATCAGGATCAAGCCTCAACACCTGGATAGTGCTGCCACTGATCGAGTTGTACAACTATTATCTGAGTTGTACAACTACTGTCAGACATGCACAACCACCGTCCGAGTAGCACAGCCATCGTCCAAGGTGTACAATCACCATCTGAGATGCACACCACCATCTGAGTTGCATAACCATCATCCATGATGCACTACCAGTGATTGAGTATGCACTATAGCCATCCATATATTGCATTACCACCAACTGAGTGGAGTAGTTAGTATGGAAGTCATGACCAGGTAGTTGTTGCTTCACCCCACAGGAGGGCAACTACTTAAGGGATCTCTTAGCCTTGCCTAGTGATCACATGTCATAATTTTCGGAGTCGAGTAAGGTCAGAGATGACATGGTATAGTTACAGTGGCATTAGCAGTGCAAAGGAGAGATAGTAGCACTAGGATTATTCTAATGTGATGACATATGATTGACTTTTCCAGTCATCTTGCATTCCATCGGCCTACAACCAAGGTACACAATGCAGATGATCAGACATATAGTTTAGCTCATTCAATAATTGGCTCAACTAGTGAGAGGAGTCTAATTCATGTTAGAGTCTTTAGCTTAGATGGTGGGTTCAGTGAGGGAGTGTCTTTCAGGGAGAGAATGATTTTCTTATGCTAAGCTAGCCCGAGTAGGTTCTTACCTTGAGCCGTAGGTTTGAGCCTTTGCCCTGAGTATAGGAGGTACCTTCATGGTACTGTTTAGGGCTTGCACTATAGGAAGTAAGTTGCAGACCGATTTTGAGGCAACGACTTCACCCTAGCTTGGGAATGATGCATCCAAGGACTTCAGTCAGATGAGACTACACTAATTAGACAGTGGGACGCCAGTGTATACTCATCTTAATTGACAGCTTTGTTTGAGAATCTACCACAACGGTAGTAGTCATGTGAATCAAGATTATTACTAGAAATCGATATGGGATGACAGGTCACACACCACTGAAGAACAAACAAGATACATGTCAAACCTCACTGTGAGTCCTCGTAGGCGCGAGAGGAGATAGTGGTTCTTTGGGTCATTTGAGCCCCATCTGTTTAGAAGTACGTGACTAGTACAATATCGAGAAACACATGCTTACTATTAGCTGATTGAACTAGAGCTACTTAGGAGCCGTCTCTTAGACTTGTCATTGATTAGCTGTTTTATAGGCTAGCCTCCTATAATGAATTCCAATCATGATGATCTTAGAGACATGTCCATAGACCTACCCATATTTTTGAGCCACTAGTACCTTATACAGAGTTTCATTACCCCATTGTGACCTAGACAGAGATCCTCACATCACCACAGATAGAATGATGTACATATCTAGTAGGATTTTCTCAACTCAATGTACTCTCCCAGCATACTTGATGTTAGGACACCTACTAGTTAGAGTTCGAGAGCAGTGTGACTAATTTTTCATGCGAGATCCAATAACATTTGCTATGTGACCCTAGATGTCAGCCATAGCCGAGCCTTCACCTAAGTATTTTCACACTCATTCTTCAAGATATACTAGTACTACCACTAGTTTACCCAGTTAGTGAAGATGAACAGACATTGACCAACACACATGCCATAGACCAGATTTAGGTTCCACAATTTCATATAGAGTATGCCTTCATACTCCTTGAGACACACTATGCATGCATAGGTGTGCTCACCACCATTCCTTCGCAGAGAGCTCCCTCTAGCAGTTAGTGGTTGTATAGATAGTTACTAGAACCATAGGACACAATAAAGTCATACCAGTTGTCCTTATTCCCTTATAGAACAAAGTGAGATACACAACTTGGAACCGAGTCAACTAAGACCCAGTGAGCAGTCCAGTTCCTCATATAGGAACACTTGAGAGTTGGATCTAGACTGGCAACAATGAGCCGTGTAGCTCATTACCCTATACACTCGTACACTACATAGTAGGAGACTCATAGCACACCTTAGGATAGCTGTAAGACATGGAGAAGAGTGTCCTAAGAGTACACATAGTTTACCTTTTAGATTGATGAGGATCAGAGAGACATGGGTAGATGTTAGCAGGTATGTCATGCCCTTGACATAGTTTTCCCGGATGTAGCTCAGATTAGCATCTTGGAGTACTCTAGAGTATTTGCTTGGCCAACTCAATAGGCCCTTAGGAGTGAACCTAGACTTTTCTACCGAGTTAGCAGTAGGGATCAGAACCAAAGAGAATAATAACGGGAATGTTAGAATAGGCACAAACAATTTAGAATTAGGAAAGTTTGATGTTGACAACATCACTAGTAGAACTCACCATGTCAGCGCAACTATAGTCAATGAGGATGTACATGACTATTGAAGCAATAGAGGATACAACTGATGTGTATCCAACTCCCAGGTTCTTGTTTCAATAGATAGTGCATGAGTTTGAGACCTTCTTGAGTTGAAATTTAGAGGACAAAATTTTTATAAGGAAGGTTGTAAAACCCATGAGTCGAGTCAAAGTTTTATACTTGTGAACTCGTCGATTCAACCATTGGTTCGAGTCGAATTAGTTTCAAAACACGCATGTTGAGCCAAGGCCGACCACGTGTATGAGCCATGAGGGATAACATAGACCCAATTATATAATGACAATGTCAATAGCACAACTACAAAATGAGTTATCAGAGTATACGAGTGTACACCCAGTTTTTTTTATTTTAAGTGGACCATAGAATTAGAATCAAGTCATTTATCACGTTAGGACACATTATTTATTATTTTTGGGTGGGTTAGTAGGCTTAGAACATGTCATTCGAGTTAAGACATTATTATTTTTATTTTATGGCATTTTATTATATTTTATTTTATATTTTTTTAGAAATTATTTATTATTATTAACTCGAGTTGGCGAGTCTAAGTTTTAATTACAAAACTACCCCCACTATTGTGGGGGCCAGCATTAGGTATATGTCATTACCGATATTATATGGTTATTGTCATTTCATGATCATGGACAACATAGCTTGGTTAAGTTATGATAATGAATATGTCGATGCATCGAATTAGAGAAATAGTGAAGTTATGTTTAATTTCCATCACTAAGATAATTTGATTATCAGATGATTGTGATGATGAATGTGATGATCGACTCATGAAGTCGATCAATGACATAAGTAGGTTGATAGATTAGGATTTAAAATTGACAATTAATTTAGGTTATTGCGTAGGTTGTTGTTTCATTATATAATGTGTATGTCTATATTGTCGATGTGATTAGGGTTGTTTGGATGGATTAGCATAGGGTTGTAACTATAGTTACAAGCATTCATGCCATATATGCATCATATAGTTAGCTTGGATGTTAGTGTTTAGCTTGATTGTGTAAGAGCGGAGTAGGAGCTCGCCGCCTAGGCACTTGACCCTGCTTGGAGCTTCTACCAGGTCCGTTTAGGACTCGTTCTCTATTTTTTGTGTTCTGCACTATTGTGATTTATGTTATTGATTGCAAGACAGGTTAAGTGGTGTTTTATTGGATCCCACTTAACTTGGGTCATTTAGCCGATAGTTTTAGAATTAAGAACCCCTCGAAGATGAGATACCTCTAGTTTATTTTCAAAAATAAAATCCACCCTCAAGTTGCCTTCGGGTCTATTACAGAAATCCCTTTCCTAGGCTTCTATATAATTTTATCGAGTTTTCAGTGAGATAGAGACGATAAAATTGACTCATACATACCCATGAGCGGGTGCACGTGCCACTCACAGCAGGCTCTGGATTAGTAAGAGGGTTGTTCCATCCTCGAGGGATTCTGACAACTCTGTGTTTTGAGTTTTCCCACACCTAGAGAAACGTAGAGGTTTTCTAGCTCTGTTTAGTTTAGCACATGTTTGGACATGTGGTTCAAAGGGTACCGAAGGCGACTGCCTAAGAGTACTCGGCGTTCATGATTAGGCCTAGGAGAAATATAGAGGATAGGAGAGGGCTTAGGATATACTAGTTGGGAAACCAACGATCCGAGTCAGGGTTTTATATTCAGAACCGGTCGGGTCGACCGTTATTTTTCGAGTTGAGTCAGTTTCAGGACACGTGTGCCAAGCCGACGCCGGTCGCGTGTATGAGCTATGAGGGTCATGCGTACCCAAATATATGATGATAACGTCATGAATACAGCAGAACAGAATGAGTTATCAGATATATGAGAGTATGCCAGTCATTTTTTTTATTTTTATATATAGTGGATCGTAGAATTAGTATTAGGCCGTTTACCGCGTTAGGACGCGTTCGGGCAGTTTGGGTGGGTTGATAGTTCTAGAGCATGTCATTATAATTTTTTTTGGTGTTGTTTGATTTTACGGGATTTTTCCCGATTTTTATGAAATTTTTTAGGATTTAATACGAGTTAGTTATGATACTTGACTCGAGCCGGAGACGAGTCAAGTATTATTTACGAGTTTGCCACCCATTTTCACCCCGACTTTTCTTCCCCCGCGCCCAAACCCTCGCCGCGCCGCCCCTGTTCGCGCGCCACCGCCGCCACGGCCGGCGCCGCCTGGCCGCCGATCGACGCCGCCCAGCCCGGCCACGGCGTCGCCCTGCCGCCCCGACCAGGTCCGGCCCCCATCGGACCGCCGCGACGCGAGGAAACCACGCCGCGACGCCGCGGCCGCGTTGCGGTCACGTTGCCGATTCCGCCGCCGGCGACCGTCGCCGCCGTGATCGAGTGGTCACCTCGACGTCTTCGACCAACCCACGACTGTCCCCGACCGGAACGGAGGCCAGCGCCGCCCATCCCGGCCGGATCGAGTCACCCACCGCCGCCACCACTGTTTTGACCATTTTCCGGCGAGCCGCCAACTCCGTCGACCATGTTGAGGCCATAGATGAGTCGGGCTCGCCGAGCCGGTTCCGAGGGTACCCAACACGACCCCTTTCCGACTAGTAGACGCCGCCGGCAATTGTCGCCGGAAAACCACCGGAAGCCGCCGGAAAACCGCCAGTAGCGGCCGGAAAACCGCCGAAAAATCGGAATTTCTGGAATTCGCTGGAATTCACCCGATCTTCCGCGGAGCTCACCTAGTTGGACTCGATCGAACGTCGGACGCCGAGGAGCGCCGAATTCGAGCTCCGAGACGCGCGACGGAACCCTAGTCGTCGCCGATTGCCGACGACGTGAGGTATAATTACCTCCGATTGATTTATTTAAAAATTGATGATAATTGTTAGCATAGCATGCTAGGGTTGATTAATTATCATGATGAATATCAGAGTATGAATGAAGTTACATGATGTGATTGATAGTGCATGGAGGATAAGTAGTCTAGTGAGATAAGTAAATATGAGCATGTTAATCGAGTATGACGTAACTTAGAAAAACGGTATAAAATTGGTATGAATAGGATGACGTAGAATTATTATTACATTATGATTACTTGATTGTTGATGGATGTTATTCGTATTGTGTGATGTGTGTTGAGTTTGATGCATCATTTAGTTAGCGGGCGTTAGTATTTAGTTTTGATGTGTAGGTACGGAATAGGAGCTCGCCGCCTAGGCGCGATGACACGCTTGGAGCTTCTACCAGGTCCGTTTAGGACTCGTCTTGTTTTACGCTCTTCCATTGTATGTTTATTTTATTATTGCAGGGCGGGTTAAGTGGCGTTTTATCGGATCCCACTTAACTCGGGCCATTTAATCGAATATTTCCGGATTAATAACCCCTCGAGGATGAGATCCCTCGAGGATGATTTCGAAAACAAGATCCACCACAAGTTGCCTTCGGGCCTATTATATAAATCCCTTCCCAGGCCTATATATATAGTTTTATCGAGTTTTCAGTGAGACGAGAGATGGAGAAACCGACTGCACGTACCATGCAGAGGATGCCGTGACAGTCAAAGCGGGCTCTGGATTAGTGCCAGCGGACTGTTCCATTCCCGAGGGATCCTGACAACTCCGCGTTTGAGTTCCTCACACCCGGAGAACGTGGAGGTTTACGGGTACTGTTTAGTACAGCGCATGTCCGGACTTGTGGTTCAAAGGGTACTAAAGGCGACTGCCTGAGAGTACTCGGCCTTCGTGCTCAAGGCCAGGAGAGATATGGAGGTAAGGAGAGGGCTTAGGATAAAGTTTCACGAGAAGTACTGAAAAAGAAGTGCTGAGAGTAGCACAGTACCAGCAGCAGTAAGTTCGGGATGCTACCGGGTCTGCAGCCCAGTGGCTCCTCAGTAGTGCCCTTCAGAGTGTTCTTGAGGAAGTATGATGTTTGCTTTCAGATGAGAGTTTGCTCTCATAGCCAGTTTGTTATAGTTATTTTATTTTCCGGACCAGTAACGCTTGTTACTGACGTTTTTCTTATATATATGTAGGTGATAAGCACGAGATGGATGCGCCAGCTTGGACGGAGGAGCAATGAGGTCTTGTGCACACACACATGTTAGATTTCTGAATGTTTAATATTGCATTATTATGTTATTATATTGTGAATGACATGATTAAATGTTTGATGCATGACAATGACATGAAATGAAATGATCAGAGTAGCGCAGCAAAAGTGGGGTTAGGACCCAAAGTTCAGAGAATGATGAATATAATAGATTAGAAGTATGTGTGAATGCTATCGTTGCTATACGTATATATGTGATATATTTGTATATATATTATTTTGACAGGGTGGACCCTAATTGCATTTTTAGGGGAGACCCGGTCTGTTTTGATTTCAGAATTTGATCGTAACTGTAGTGGTGTGTATTTTGAATTGCTTGTCATTCATGTAGTACCATGTTAGGATTTTGTATATTTATTCATTCATGATGGATCGTATCTTCATCTTAAGACGCCGAGATTGGATCCACATGAGTTAGGTTCGGGTTAGCCGACCTAACCGGGGCCTGTAACATGCCGGTTTGGTTCACGAGCGTGAACCGGATTTGGGGTGTTACACTAGTAGTCCTAATGTAACACCCCAAATCCGGTTTGTGCTCAAGAACCAAATTAGAATGTCACTAGTCCCGGTTAGGTCAACTAACCCAAACCCAACTCTTGTGGATCTACTCTCGGCGTCTGAAGATGGAAGATGTCAATCACTATGTGTGGATGATTGCACAAAATAAACCTAACATGCTACTACATGGATGACATGTCAACCAATTCACATACCAAATAATTCCGATGAAAATCGATAAAATTCGTAAAATAAGACGGACAAAGTCTCCTCTAAAAGTGAAATTAATGGCCACCCTGTCAAATCAACATGTACAAGTATATATATCATACATTTTCATTCACACAACTTTCTAATCTACTGTATAATCATTCTAAAGCTTGGGTCCGACCCATCTGTGCATTCTATTCACTCATCAAATTTTGGTCTTGACTTACTTGTTGTACGTAATCAATGTCTAAACATATTTATTAACATGTCATCGTTAGCAATCTTTCTATTGTAGCATACATCATATCACAACACATCATCATGTATTGCATTTCAATACATCATCCTTAAAATATTAAACATGTTATCATCTAACATGTGCGTATGTAAGAGATATCATTGCTCCTCCATCCAGGCTAGCTTATCCTACTCATGACCATCACCTATATATATTATAAAAACACTTCAATAACGAGTGTTACTTGTCCAAAAATATAACTAATATCAAACTAATTATAAAAGAAAACTCTCATATAAAGGAAAACATTCGTATACTTCTCGTGAACTCTATGAAAGGCACCTACTGAGGAGCCATTAGGTTGCAAACTTGGTAGCATCCTGAACTGACTGCTCTGCTGCTGCTGATGCCTCTCTCGGCATTTTCTCATTCTATTTTCTGGTCCCTCGGGACTATAAGTATATCATAAGCCCTCTCCTTTTCTCTATAATTCTCCTGGCCTTGAGCATGAAGACCGTATACTCTCAGGCAGTCGCCTTTAGTACCCTTTGAATCACAGGTCTAAACATGCGTTGTACTAAACAGTACCCATAAACCTCTACGTTCTCCGGGTGTGAGGAACTCAAACGTAGAATTGTTAGGATCCCTCAGGAATGGAACACCCGCTCACTAATCTAGAGCCTGCTTTGACTGGCATGTACACCTGCTCATGGTACGTGCGAGTTAGACTTCCTATCTCTCGTCTCACTGAAAAGTGATCAAATTATATATATAGGCCTAGGAAGAGATTTATACAATAGGCCCGAGGGTAACTTGCGGTGGATCTTATTTTCAAAAACATACTCGAAGGATCTCATCCTCGAGGGTTACTAATCAAGAAAACTGGTTGATTAAATGGCTCGGGTTAAATAGGATCCGACAAAATGCCACTTAACTCGTCCTGCAAATAATAAAATAATACACATGAGAATAGAGTTTAAAATAGGAAACGAGTCCTAAACGAACTTGGTAGAAGCTCCAAACGTGTCCTCGCGCCTAGGTGGCGTACTCCTACTCAGTACATACACAACAAAATTAAATACTAATGCCCAATATAATGCATGAATACTACACTCATCATCAATCTATACAAGACAACTTCTATTTACATGCATTTCTATTTACATGAATATCTACACATGTTAAGAGTTTGCTCTCTTGAGAAAATAAACATTAAATAACAAGCTCTCAGGTCTGAGGTGACCATGGACTCTGTCACCAATTTTGTCTCTCTATGCATGGACGGTGTCATGCACCCTGCATCCACCTCGGTGTTCTAATTGTCACCCGGTATTCACATGCCATACCACACATTCACTCATATATTTTAAATTAATCATCATCTACAAGCAAATTAACTAAGAAATATATCCTTCCCAGATGCTACATTAAGTAGTCACAATGTTAGAACAGCTAACTTTAACAAGCTATGAAGCTTTATATATACAAGCATCCTCATTTAGCTAGTTATTAGAGTGGGAAAAGGCACATTAAGACCAAGAATAGGTGCAGAAAGGAAGAAAACCAGAGGGGTCATGAAGTTTGCTAGCTTACTACTCGGCTTGCTTATTGTAGTCGCCAAAGAAGTCTTTGCACAAGCTGGCCGAGGTAATCATTTGATCTCTTGTGATTCATGGCTTCTATAATGGTCTAATTTGTAACTCTTAATTTTTAGGATGAAAGGTCCTGAAATGGCAGATAAGATGCATGATCATGATCAAGTCTTTGAGAAGGTGAAGATTGCAGTAGGCCACAAAGATGATAGTTTCGTTAGGTTGAGGGAGTCGAGGAAATTTACAAGATAGCCATGGACACCCTCTACATGCTCAGCAAGGATTACAACCACAAGGACCGATAAAGGCCTCCCACCCACAACTAGCTAAGATGACTTGTATTAATGGTTGTATTATATTGTCTTTTTTATTTGAAAATAAAGAACTTTATCTCAGTGTTGTAAAACAATGGGTAATGTTGCAAACATCTCGTATCTCAGTTTTCCAACAAGGATCGTTTTATGATGATATCCTATCCAAATGTACTAAAATATGTCTTTGTTTTCTGCAATGTACAAAATGCTTGAATGAAATTGGCCTAATTTTGCAGGGAATTTTGCAAGTCAGAATCCTATAGAAAAATGGTGTATTTACTGATAGAACATTAACATTTAACATGTAGCTCAAACACATTCTAATTCCCAGGTGAAATCAATCATAGAAGCGTAGAATGGAAGGATGAACCAAACACAACATAAGTAGAATGGAACTCATTTTTCAAAATGGGTAGGCAGAATTTGGACAGAACAAGTAAAGCAAAACAAGGGAGCTCAAGGATATGAATGGCTATGGTAATTGCTAGTTCAGAACCTTTGTTACTCTGAAAGAATCCATTACTTGTCGCAGATCGTCTTCTTCCTCTTTAAAGACCTTTTCAGGAGTTTGAAGCCTTAATTCATATAGTCTATTATTCTCAACTCCAAGGACTGATAGATAGCGTCGATCCCACTCAAGACGAACTACACGATCTTCAGGCATCACAGCTAGTTCATTGGTGTTTGCATATGACTTTATATTAGCCTGCACATCAGGGAATCAAACTTATCAGATTGATTCTTGATCTTCAATTGGAAACTTATCACTAAATATTTGTTTACCTCAACTTGATAGTAAAGCCTCCCATCATCTGCAACCCTTGAGGAGGTAGACAAGATGCTTGATTCACGCCTAACACCTAATCTCGTCGACATGAATTCTGCCAAATACTGTTTGAGCACATTGTTCCCAGCTTCATGTGGAGAACCCAAGTCCTCCACACTTTTGTATCTCGAAGATGATGGAGAGGACAACTCCACAGATAAATTTTCATCAAGGACAAAAGGATCCCGATAGAATATATCAGCTCCTGCACCACGGACCTGAATCCAATTCTTGGGATATCTAAAGGAGTAACCATCAAAGGCATCAACATGCTCTCTGAAGACAACAGCAGGCTGAGCCATGGTGGCTTCACTTGTCCACTCAATGAAGAAGATGGATCCTAATAAGATTGACGCCATGGCATCTCTCCTTCTGACTGCAAAAACTTCAATCTAGTTAAAACAAAGAAAGGTATGTGAGATATTGAATACTTTGGTTCATTTTGTAAATATCCACAGCAGAAATAGTACTGCAAAAGCACGAATGGTATGAGCACAATTCACAAGACATTTTCAAGAGTTTAATAACTCTTTCTGGTATATATATTCAGCCTTACGCATTCCTCTTAATTATTGCGGGAATACATGAGAAATTTACCAAATATAATAATTACCAAACTTCTGACAAATGGGGTGTTTAGTATCAGGTTGAGTTCATATCAGAAACCATATCAGCTCAAAGTAAATCTATTATATATATACCTTTTCAGAAAATAATACCATCATCATCCAACTGTCCTTGCAATCTGAAGGCTCATATTTACCGGAGCTGACATACGAGTAACAGCACAAGGTAATACTAACTTTTTCATTGACAAATTTGTCCTCCTATAAAATAATTTTTCATAATCTCAGTAATCTTTTTTTACTTTATCAGCAGGTAACAAACTAGAGTAACTTGTTAAGCCTGAGGATCAAGAGTGATATAATTACAACTGTTAAAAGGTGGTCATAATTTGTTTGCACCATGCACACAAATATTGCTACATTCACAATTTTCTGATAGCAGAAATGCTTGAAAAAAAATTTGCAAAGGTAAAAGTAAAAGACATACCATGACCATTGATATTGGAGAATCGTAATTGGTGCCCATCTTTTGCAGTCTCAGCACAAGCAGATGATGCCTGTCAATTGTCATGGCAGTAATCAAAACTTCATTACTTGAATAATTGATTAGCACAGTAAAGTTGAAAGGAGCCATGTCACCGAGAGAAGAAGAAGAAGAAGTAAAGTTGACAGGAAACTAGATTCTGAAAGCACAGCCATCATACCAAATGGTTAAAACCAAAATTATGAAATTGAGCAGCTCTAGTTTCTAAGACACAATTAGCCTTCCATGAAGCTCTCCAAGGCAACAATCCCTCTCCTCGTCCAAATTCCTTCCATCTCCTGCCCTTGCTCCATCCATTCACCAAAACAATATAAAAAAAACCAAATGCTTTAGAAGAAACATACATCAAACATCAAATAAGAGCTTGAAAATTTTAATTCTTTTTCAAGATCTGTTGGTTAAAGTTTTATTAATTACAAGAATAGGAAAAAATATAGAAAGTTACGAAGTACTCTCAGGTTGATACATCATTTTTAAGAAAAACTAGGTTGGTTAAACGATCAGTCTAGCTAGCGATAACTATATAAGCACTATGATATTTGTAATATGTAACTTGTGTTTTGCATATTACGATGGAATGACAAGGACTTTTAATATATATTGTTTTTTACAAAAAGGGGCATTGTGTATCACTTCTAATAAATCAATTATTGTTATTAATATTATAAATGAGATGAGAAAATAACACTACTGATCATATTTTTAGAACATTAATTTTGAAATATAAACTCCGCCAAAGATTCTGCATTACCAGTCCTGATAAAGGAGGAAGGTTGCCGTCAAGAAGGGTATTTGGCCATAAAAAGTTATCATTTATAATTGCATGGATCCTAGTTGGGTCCATGCCCCCAACACCCTATGGGTACCAAGTTGAAAAAGAAGAAGATGAAGAATTTTGAAAAATAAAATGTTAGATATTACTACAAATTGGCCCAGGCATTAACTAATGAATGGTTACAACCTTTGGCTTACAAGTAGACTAATTAGTAATAATATCTAACATAATAAAAGGGCCGCGAAAGACAACAAAAATTGATCAGAGTTGGCTAGATCCAATTGAAGCTCAACAGATAGTTGCATTGTATATCGGGTTTTTATTTTAGAGGCTCAGTTTTTATATTGTTAATTCAAGGCTAATCTAGACATCAATTTTGTCGTTAATTCATAACCTCAATATTTTGCCAAAGTCTCCTCCAGTAATAAATAATAAAAATAAGACATTAGCAAAGAAACCCTAGAAACAATGTATTTCATTGTCAAATCAAATCTCAGGGACGCTAAAAAGGAGAAAATTAGTATCTATTTATGTAGGTTTTCTTATATTTATAATTTGTAATATGAGCTTGCTAAATTACAGAGATGAACTGAGATTAATTCTTTTCTAAAAAATATTGAATGCATTCCATGGCTTCTTCAACGGCCTGATTTTAAAATGGTGGTTTTAGTTAAAATCATTTAAGTGGACACTAAAAACATTATTTAATAAAAATATACACATAAATCAAGTAAAAATAAAGGTTGCTACACAACTTTACTAATAAAATAGGCGGTTTAAGTTCTACACTTTCTAAGATCTTAGTGAAATCGTGAATATAATTTACATTAGATTGACAGCACAAATAGTATTTAAATAGTATTTTACTGTTAATCTGTTGTAAATAATATTAGACTTGTTAGTAAGTTGAAATTATGAGTCTAGTCCAAATCTCTTTATATATTTTATTTTCTTAGGCCCATGAGCTTACTAGTATTTTTATGCAGAATTATGAATAGTATAAAAATTGTGTGAATGTACTTCAAAAATTAATATTGCTAACTAGTTAATGTAGAAATAAAGTCCAAATCAAAGGCTGCAAATGATATTCACACAATTTCACTGACCCCCTCTTTTAACAAAGACTACAAAAATGATGCAAGAAGAAAAAACAAAGCTTGTTAAAACCCAAAAAACAGAAAAAAAAAATTTGAAGGGTCTAAGATTCTTGTACTTGAGAAAAAGGGCAGGGGAGTAGAATCCGGCGCTGGCACGGGGAGGAGGAGGAAGAGGAAGAAGAAGAGAGGGGGAAGGAGTGGGAATGAAGCTCACCGCCACCGCCATGACCAACGAGCAAATTGAAAAAGAAAGTTTGGAAATTTTTGATGGGCACCACTACCCGCCCACATGACCACCCAGTGTATGGATAAGTGGGGGCACCCGAGATTGGCGTGCCCTCGTTTTTTCAAGCACAAAAAGCCCCCCGCTTTTTTATTTATTAAATTTTTTTTAAAAAAAAAACCTCTCCTCCCACCTCCGACATCGGCCCCGGCGATCGACTCTCTCCGGCGTTGCGGAAAACCCGGCGAAATATTGGTGAAAAGGTTCTCCCTTTACCCCT